>JAOTIZ010000005.1:9602301-9622898 GCA_027123425.1 Erythroxylum panamense
AATAAAAATTGCTTATGTGAGGGAGGGGTATAAATAGTAACCACTAGATTGGAATGAAAACTTGATACCCACCCAATTTGGAGGGTTTAGTAGATTTCCAAATTTAATGGAATAAATACATTCCCTTGGAATTGAAAACCTCAAAATAAACACTCTTTTTTACAATCATTCCATTCCTTCATTCCCAAACCTTCAAACTAAACGCCCCATAAATTTCACTCCGCATCGATTCATATCGGGAACTTACTCATCTTTTTCTCGTGGCCATTGCAAGCACTTGCGATTCACAAACCCAGCCCAAAAAGTAACGAGCCCAGTTCTCTTCTTCGCAGCTAAAACCTCCCTTCACAGCTAAAACCTCTGTGTTAGTCGCTCACTCTCTAACTCATCCCCAAACGTTTCCGGAGAAAATGGATGATATTTTCCCAGCTTCCAAACAACGCCCAAAACTCGATCTCCACCAAGCTTTCACCACCCTCCAGAACCACTGCGCTGGCTTCCTTCAAAACCTCCCCCAATTCAACCCCAACCCATCTTCACTCCAAACCCATCTTCACGCATCTTTCTGCAGCACAAAACAGCTAATAGACTCCACCCTCTCTCGCTTCAACCCCCACAACATTCCGTCGTCCTCCACCAACTCACCGCTCTGGGCTCGAATTCCTCTCGACCCTAAGACCCATTTAGGGACTACGACTCGCCGAGCCGGTGGTGCAATGTCGAACGAAGCCATTGAAGAGAGACTAGCAGGCGTGCCCGTCTACGCTTTGAGCAACCCTAATGAAGAATTCGTTTTGATTTCTGGTGCTTCTAGTGGGAAGTCTGTTGGATTAATTTGTTTTAAGAAAGAGGACGCGGAGGCCCTTCTTGAGCAAATGAAGAGTATGGACCCTGCTATGAGAAAAGCCGGTTCTAAGGTTGTTGCTATTGCTTTAAACAAGGTGGGTTCTTTGGCTTCTTTGTTATATGGGTTTCTGCATTTATATTTAAAGATCGATTTTTGTTTTAATTGGTGAGTTTTTTTTTTCCTTTTGTAGGTTTTTCAGCTGAAGGTTAATGGGGTGGCATTTAGGTTGATACCTGATTCTTCACAGATTAGAAATGCGCTGAGGGTAAGTTTGTCCTATACTTCTTTTGTTTGTCAAACTTAGGCTAAGTTTGCTTGAATTTGAATTTTCCCCATTTAACTAAAGCTTGATATTACTTGAATCGCGTGTAACCTTAAAATAGCATCGAATCTAGTGTGGTCAAGGCAAATGCATATCTTGAATTGGAAGTGAGTGTGTTAAACTCAAGAAATTCAATCTTTGTTGGTGTTTTTGAGACTATTAGCATTGTTTTAGTTAACTCTTTGTTATCATCCATATAGTTTATCTTATTAATTAATTAATTAAGTGCCTGTCTGCGTGCTCTTCCAGAATTTATTAATATGTTCTTTTGCTCATTGTAGGAGAGGGAGAAGGCTGGTTCCAATGATGATGGCTTCACTGGGGTGCCAGTTTTCCAGGTTTTCCCTTTTCTACATTACCAACCAATTTGATAGCTTAGAAGTATTATGATCAAGTTACGATGAACAGAAGGAATAAAATTATGCATTAAGGATTGTGTGACTAAATGCAAACTTGTAGTGGAATTAAGTCTTGGTATCTTGCATCTATAAAATATTTCCCTGAATTTGTCTAATAAAACAGAATTGGAGTTTGTGAATATATGTCAACTGGAGAGCATAAATTTGTGAAAATTTGAGCTCATAAAATTAAAAAATTATTATCCTGACACCTCAGTCCCATTGTGTTAATTGAATGTGTTAAGAAATGATTATGATTACTTTTATTGTGACAAACTGTATGCTTTATTTGTTACATGCCATTACCACAAAGAATTAATGGATTGAAATTGATTCTGCATTTGATCTATAGAATCATCAACACAGGAAGATGATATCTTAAATGTGTTACGCAGCCATGTACATCCATCCTGTTACATGAAATTTGCATTATGCATTAGTCCAACTAGGTACATTTTAATTATTTTGTGCTTGTTAGATCCATGCACGGGGCCTCCTGTTGTTTGCAAATCTCAAATTTTCTCTTTTAATTTCACTGCATCGATATAGGTGCAGTTACCTGGTCTTACAATGTTCCAACACTTTCTGCAGGGAATTTTGGTGCTCATTTTTTGGTTTATTGTTGTCATTTTGCATTTTCCACTTTTTCTGTTATGAAGAGTTTCACTTTATTGGAGATTCTATTGGTCAATGCTTAGGTAGCCTTTGATGCAGGGTACAATGAGCTAGCTGAATCTATCCAGAAGTTAGGGATTTCTTTTTTGATATTTTTACTTTGTTACTCATTCGGAACTTTTTGCATGAAGGACTAATTCAAACTTTGGAACTTTTGCATTTCAGTCTAGGAGTTTGGTGTTGAGAAGCCAAAAGAAGAGCTATCGCCCGGTATTCTTCAGAAAGGTTAGCTGTGGAAAAAGACGGTTTACTTTAGTCATTTAAGGGAGAATAGAAATGGGGTGAGGGTTGGGGAGCAGGTGGAACATAAAGATTGGGGCGTTTGGTAATGAAGTCACTGATTATACTGTAAGCGCTAAACTTCTAATATTCCTGTGGTTCTTACAGGAGGATTTAGAAAATTCTCTACAACGAGCTTCCTACCAACAGAAGAAATTAAATCCTGCTTTCAGGCAGGGGGATATTCAGGTATCACATATTGTTGGTGCCTCTCCATTTTTAGAGTTCTTGTTTGTTAGAGCTCCAGACTTACAATACTGGAGTTCCTCTATATTATTACTATATATCCGTAAAATATTTATCACTACCGAATGGTAGTGCCTAACCAGAGCAGATGCTCCTCACTAACCAGAGCTGAATAAGCTCCTCAGAAGGTGATGAACCTTTTGTCACTATTTTCTCACAAATATTCTCCTCTCCTTTCTCTCTTCTCTGCCTACCCCTTTATAGACCCCCCCTTAGGTACATTCGGTTATAACTAATTCCTTCTAGAATAATCTTCTCTCTCTCTCTCCTGAAGATCCTAACATTGTTCCTAACATATGTACGTTTTTTTTTGGGTAGGTTGCTGTCTTTGAAGAAATAATCAAGGGTATGAAGGTAAGCAGAGCCTGGAACTTTTCCGTGTATTTTGCAAGGGATGGCCTAGAAGAGACCAGACAATTATTATCTTGTGGAGTTGTTTTTATATCCAAATGTACTTATCTAAGCATTTCTTCTCTTATAAAGCTAAAATCCCTGAAGCACAAATTTTTGCAGGAAAGTTCTACATCGACCTGGGATGACGTTGTCTTTATTCCTCCTGGATTTGATGTTTCAACTGATTCTTCCATGCTATAGCTAGCTGAAAATGAGTAGCTGAGGTCTTTATGATGTTCCAATTTATCATCCTTTATACAAGGGCTGCAAAAGTGAGTTATTAGTGGCAATGCTGACGGCCATGTGTTATTGTATACATATGTTTCGCCAATAATGGAAGTGTAGATAAATTCGCATGTTTGTATTGAAATTGTTGGTAAGTATAGATAAATGGGCATGTTAGTCATCAGGTACTTTCAGTAAGTTGGTTAGTCTCTAGTTAATGCAAGTTTTGAGAATTTTTGAGTTAATGGGTTTGCTTTAGCTTTTAAGTTGGTCTGGACGAGTATGTATTGAAGCTAATTTGGTCATAACATCATTTTGTATCCGTTGTGAGTTGTGACATACTTGCCCTTACCCTTTGACGTAGCATTTATATAATGTAATATCAATCTTAAGTAGCCGAGTATGATGCTCTTGGTCTGAAAGCAAATGTTCTGGTTTGCTTTTGGTTGACTTGTAAACGAAAATTAATGGATTAGAACAGCGGGGAACAATACAGCTTGTAATTTTAAGAATGCTGACGCGGTTAGTAGTGGAAAAGTCGCTGGAGATTTGACATAAAAACATAAGATCTATAATCATAGCAACCCATTAAATGGGTTAAGGTGCCTTAAGGAAGAACAGAGGCCTTAGAGCGATATATGCAAGAGTTTCAGAATTAGGCTGAAGGTAATGTTTGCTTCTTATCGTACCAAAATTTAGGCTTGACTTTTCACAAGATTAAAAAAAACATTGAGCTGTCAGTTCTGACGTTTTTTTCTTAACAAATCTATGCTGACAACGTATGCTGTTGTTAACACACAACTTTAAAATTTGAAATCCCAAATTAGAATTTTAGAAATGTTAAAACCCTATATTTTCTAAACAAGTGATGGTGTTCTTATGTTGCATCCAATGATAATGTTAGTGTTATGTGGCTGTGTGCTCAATCATTCGTCTCTTGTTTGTCACTCTTCTTCCAATATTGTAACATAATCTCATTCATTAAATTCTTATTTATATTTTACTTTAGTTCACTCTTCTCTAAACATGTTTAATGGGCGCGTTGTGAGAAAGTCAACAATATTCTCTCATTAGATTTTGATCATGTAGAAGAGTGAAAGGGAGAGCCTCCACACGCAGAAGAAAATTGGGAGAGGAAAAGATAATCGTGACACCATTTTGGGAATTTAGGATTTCTCAAAGCTAATTAGATTTCAATTTATTCACTCAGTAAAAATGAGAGAATCTTGGAATTTCTGTCAATTTAAAGAGTTATTTTATAAGAGATAAGATTAATATGTCTTGATGTAATCCTTTAATATAAGATTCATACAACAAACTTATATTTTAGCCTCCAAAATTCAATAAAATCCTTAGACTTACAACCTAGTATTTGAGATTATCTCAAGTTTTATTTATAAACTCTAAAATACTGCTTTAGCCTAATTAAATTATTCATTCAAAATTAGTTTTAAATAAGGAACCAATTACGGATACTAAAAATATTGATATTATCATTATCAACCAAGCTCTAACTTCATTTAAATCACTCAACCTTAATAGTTTACCATTGGGATTTAAGTTGATTGATACAAACTTTAAAGATCTATGATTAAGTTACCCCAAAAGTAGATGAGGATAATTATGGTTACTTAAAATGGTGTACTGAGAGCAAAATTACACAGGATAGATATAAAAAATCATGCAACCACATTTCTTTAACTTGTTTATTGATCTTCCATCAGTCAATAAAATCTACGATAGTGCCACCTAAACTTTCATGATGGTGCTAATAAATCTTCATATTGTAAATTATGCTTTAAGGCCATGAGGAAAAAGCATAATGGACGTCTAATCAACATTTATTGTATCACAATGTATGGTAAGAAATTGATAATTGGCCCCTATGTAAGATGGTATGTACCGTAGATCTCCAAACTAGAAAAGAAGAAACTTAGAAAGATGTATGACTCCTTGCAGGACTTGACAAAATGTTTGATTATATTTGAAGTGATATCCTCCTAATGAAACTTGTCCCAAGTATTGAAGAATACTTCAATATTGTTTAATGAGAGGATCAATTTCAAGTTTCCATGCTCAGAAAAAGAAATATTGGTAAAAATTTATCCATGACAATGTTCTCCAAAACTACTCCATCTATCTCTTACACTCCCCAAGATGTTGACAAAGTAAAAAAAGATTAGTTGCAGTTGGTCATTGAATAGGACTTAACATATCAAAAATACTTCTTTTGAATCTCGCGACTATCCTAAATGGTTTCTAAAAGAAAAAAGTGAAATAAAGCATAAATAACAAATGTGTAACTCGAGCAAAATAGCCAATACGATTGATATTATTCTTGGTGTGGTTGTTATGACAACCATACTGAAATGTGTGAATTATTTTTTCATCGACTATATATCCTTGAATGATCGTACTTCCTCAAGTTTACTAGCATGATTTTTTTTCTACATCTACAGCTCATGATATAAGTTGGATAAATGATTTAGGTGCCATAAAATATATGATTGTCAATAGAACTCTCTTCCAATAAACGAATTCTCCTTTTAAGGATAGTGTCATGACAACCATTAGGAAGTTTACCCTACGTCACTAGAGTAAGATGCATAGCCCTTACCCCTATTCTTTCCCTATATGATTGCTCATTGTTCCTGTAAAATCAAATCACTTATTATTAGTTAGCCAAATTACATAATAGTTGGATTGTTTTATATTGATGTTTCTCACTTTTTGTTTGATCAAAATATTCAAACTCAGGTGATCTTTAGTTCTGGTATAAATAGGCGGGATTATTTATACCACATATAACTCAGGTGATCATCTTAAACTTTTTTATAATATCTCTTACATATAACTCTTGAGAGATAAATATCCTGTCACTTTATTGCTTTAATTCCATTCTCAAATAATATGACATAAGCCCCATATCACTCATCTCAAATTGTCGTGCCATCGCCTTCTTAAAATCTTTATACGATTGTGAATTATTTCCTGTAAAAAAGAGGTCATCCATGTAAATGCACGTAAACAAAATATCATCTTTTTTTTCTAACATAAAGTGCATATTCATGAATGCATCTTAAAAAGCCATTCTCATAAAGATATTTGTCAAGGTGACTATACCCAACTTGTGGCACTTGTTTAAGGTCATACAATACCTTCTTCAACTTTAGCACCTTATCTTAATGACCTTCATCCATAAATCCTTTCAGTTGTTCCACATATAATTCTTTGTCAAGAGTACCATTTGGAAAGGTTGAATTCATATCCATTGATGAATTGTCCACCTGTTTTATGTCATAAGAGCGACCAATAACAATCTCTTGAATATTTAAAGATTCATCGTGTGCAAATAGACTAAAAAGATTCTCATCATTTATTCTTTTGATAGCATCATAGAGATCTCCTATGCTTTGAAATCTTTAAGGATATTTGCTTAAACTTGTTGGGGAAGAAGTTGATGTGGAAGGAATTGAACTTTCAACTTCAGTTTCTTAGTCCTCATTCTCATCTTCTCCCAATTATGGAAGAAAATTATATGTCTCTTCTTCTTGAACACTTCAATTCTATAAGGTGTATTCCTCATCCACATCTTTGCTAATCACAACTTTCTTATAAACGGGTTCGAAACATTTGTACCCTTTAGATTTCTTGGCATAGCCAATAAACACCATCCTTTTGATCCTATCATCAAGTTTTGTCTTTCTTGTTTGGATATATGAATATAGCCAAAAAATCCAAAAACTCTTAAGTTCCTCACATTTGGCTTCCATTTACTCCATGTTTCTTGAAGGGTTATTGCTCTAAACTTCGCATAGGTTAACAGGTTGAGAAATAAATTACACGTGCAGTTGCCTCAGCCCAAAACTCCTTAGGCATATTCTTACTGTTTATAATCGTCCTCATCATGTTAAGAATTGTCCTATTCTTTCTCTTTACAATCTCATTTTATTGTGTTGCTCTTGGGATCGTCATAAGACATCGAATACCATTTTTCTCACAAAAGACCTTATTCATTAGAAGTGAACCCTCTATCTCTATTGGCTCTTAGAGCTTTAATTTTGTATCCACTTCCTTTTTCAACTAGAAGCCTGAATTTTTTAAATGTCTAAAAAACTTCACTCTTTTTCTTTAAAAAATAAACCCATGTCTTCCTCGTGCAATCATCAACGAAGAGCACAAAATATGAGCACTTCTTGAAAGATTATGGTTTGATACGACTACATATATCTGCATGCACAAGTTTTAAAGGCTTGGTTGCTCATGAAAGTGACGCCTTTGAAAAACTCTTTCTTGCATGTGTTTTTTAGTAGACATGCTTCGTATAATTGATTTGGGTGGTTAAATTTAGGAACTCCTTTTACCATATTCTTTGCTCCTAGCATTTTAAGCCCTTTAAATTTAAGGTATTTCATGTTCCAAATCTATGGAGGATCCTTGATACAAGCTTGTAAACACTTCTCTTCTACCGTTTTCACATTTAATATGAACATTCAGCTCTTTGTCATAACAACTTTAGCAACAAGTTTATCATCTTGATTTTAGAGCCATAAATAATTGTTCTCTATTTTCACTTTGTGCTCACTCTCTAAAAGTTGATCGATGCTCAAAATATTGCTCTTTATTTTCGAGATGTAGTAAATATTATGGAGAAGTTTATGATCTCCACCCTTTGTGGCCAAAATTACTAAGCCTTTTTGCTTAATCTATACCTTTGTAATATCTCTAAAATGAACATTTAAGGTCACTTTTACATCCAACTCCATGCATTTGCTTTTGTCTCTTATCATGTGGTTACTTGTGTCATTGTTGAGATACCACATGACGTCTTTTTCTATAGAGCCTTTTTTTTATATAAAACAAAACATTATTACCTTCCACCTCCTTATACTTGATAAAGTTCGTCTCCTTATTACAACTCTTAGTTTGACATTCCTAAGAATAGTGATCATTCTTCCCACATGCATAGAATTCTACTTGGCTTTTATCCTTTCTCCAATTATTATTTCTTCCTTATCCATGGCCTCTTTAAGAACTCCTATTTTCATCTTCATGAAATGAATTTTGCTCACCTTTTCCTTGGCCACAACCATGGCCTCTAGTATAACCTCGGCCTCTACCACGACCTTGACATCTTCTTCCTCTTTCATTTCGTTTATAATTAAAGGATTTTTTTTTACAAAACTTGCTCCATTGGTTCTTATTGGATCTTCTTGATTCTTTCTTCATGAGCTAACAATGATCTATTTAACTTGTCGATGGACATGGACTCTATGTCCTTTGATTCTTCAATCACCACTACCACGTGATTGAATTTCATGTTAATAGAGCGAAAAATCTCCTCTGTGACTCATAAATCTTCCATCTTTTCATCAAGTTGCTTCATTTGATTCATCACCACCAATACTCTAATACAATAATCTGCTACGGACTCATTCTCCTTCATCAAAATAAGCTCAAACTCAACCCTTAGAGTTTGGAGCTATACCTTCTTCACCTCATCAACTCCGACCACTCTGTAGAATTTCCTAGGCATCCTTAGCTCTTGTCGCATTGTCTATCTGCTTGAACATGTCATCATCTAGCCTTTGATGAATAATTAAGGGTGCACTATGATATCTCTTCTTTGCTTACTGCCAAGCTTCTGGGTCAGCTATAATTGCAGTATCCATGGGATCATCATATCCCTTCTCGACAAGGTTTTATAAGACATGAGGACCAATTACAGCCTTCATGCATAACGCCCATCAATCATTTTTTTTTATTAGTTGTGAGTATCTGAAGGTGATATTAGTTTTAGTCATCATTTGAACAAAGCTCTAATACCAATTTGTTGGAAGCTATAAAAGAAGAAGAAAAGAAATGGATAACTGAAAAGCTTTTATTTCTATATTTTCACTTGTTATATCTATCTCATAACAACTTATTACAAGTCGTTTTATAGGCTAAATATCATCTATTAATTAAAAGAAACGTACATGATAGAATTCTAAACAACAAACTTTATAGTTGTGCTATTTAAAAATAGACTTAATAAGCTTTAAATTCATATTTAGTTCACCAACAAAAACATCTATTTGCCTTCCTAAAATGTCTTTTACATTCACCACTGCTGAAGACAAGATGTCATGTTTAACTAATTTAAAAACTCTCAACAACTACTTGTTCATGTACTCTGCATAAAATGGTATTGTATAGTGCAAGAATAAGAATATACTTGAAACCACTAGAGTTCTTCTAATTATGATTTTCTTCAAATTTATTAGGCTAGTTTCATGATAAATTTAGTTTTTCTCATAACTAATATGCCATTATGATTTTTCTTTTTTCACACTCCTATTTATGTACTTAGTTTGTTTAGATTCAATCCTTACTACACCTAGATCTATGTGTATTTGGATGCTTATATATTTCTTGGCTTCCATCCTCATCAAAGTAAGCACAAGTGTTACCATCTTTCAACTCACCACATGTATGTGATTGTGGATGTTACCTTCTCCGAAAAATAATATTTTTTCATACAAATCAATCCATCGCTAGTCTTTAAGGAGAGCTATAATGTGATGCCTACAACTAGATTGCTTTTTTACAACTCATCGAGCTATTTGGTTGGGGGGAATTCAAGTTTAATACCAAGATAAAATCACGAGGTAACTACACCTTAAGTACATGCCTAAGATTCAATGGATATTCATAAGATAACTACCCCTCAAACTATTTTTTCTCCTTTATGAACTACTCCATTTTACTCTCTGCCTCCTAGATAAAACTATGAAAAACTACCTAATAGGTAGTCTTCGAATAAAAAGGTGAGATATGCAATCATACTGTATATCACTATGCATAGGTTATCACCATAATACCAAGCTTTGAATGAAATTAAGAATATAAAAGCACCTACAAAAGTTGAGGTAGCTCTCAGAAAACTTGAAGTAGCCAAAGACAATATGAGCTAAAATGAAAGCACTAAAAAATGGTGCATGGAATATTGTATCACTCCTTAAAAAAGACAATGGATTGTAAATAAATATTCACCCTCAAGCATAAATCGAGGCAAGGTTAGCAAATGGATAGACACAATCATTTGGGATTGACTATTAAAAAACATATGCTCGAGTTACAAAAATAAACACCATCTTAGTCATGTTGTCTTTGGAAGATGAAATTTATATGTATTTCCTACTTGGGTTTGATATTCCACAGTCCAGTAAAAAATGTACAAATTGTAGAAAGCAACACCATCTTAGTCATGTTGTCTTTGGAAGATGAAATTTATATGTATTTCTTACTTGGGTTTGATATTCCACAGTCCAGTAAAAAATGTACAAATTGTAGAAAGCTTTGTATGACTTGAAACAATCACCAATGACACAACCTAAGGGATTCACAAATGTTGTGGAATGAATTGGAGCGACTCATATCATACTTTATTCATCAAACACAAGGTTAGTATAATTATATTGCTCAATTATTTATGTAAATGACATAAAATGAAAATATTTTACGAATACTTGTCTTTTGAATTTGAATTAAAAGATTTAAGATGGTTAAAATACCTTTTAGAGACTAAAGAGGTAAGATTTAACGATGCTATATACATGTAATAAAAAAGATTTTGTTTTTATTAATGCAATTTTTACTGATTAAGTTTAGAAGATTTTATTTTACCAATTTAAGCGATAATATTAGTATGTGATTACTTAAATTATAAGTGATTTATATGAAAGCAAATATATCTTTCTATAAAACATACATATCGTACGTCTTATGTAATTTTTAATATATGATACATGTAACAAAAACTTGTATATCAAACTCTTTTAGAGAAAAAAAATACAATAATGCGAGAGATGTTAATGGTTTAGGCTTGGCCAATTCCATCCCCATAGATCACCAAGTGTGTGGAATTTACGCGGTGCTCCTGTTTGTAATGTCTTTTTGAAGCCATGAGACGCTGACACAATTCCATCCTTAATTCCAAAAAAAAACCCAACATTCTATTAATCCAGTCGATTCATGTTTAGTGCGTAACTAGTATTTGGACTTTTTTTTAATTGCGAGTGTCCTAACATGTTGTCCATTTCATTTTCAATTGATTTATTCAAGAATATTACAAGAAATCTTTAACTTTCTCTCTGTAATCTTTCCCAATAATGGAACTTAATAGCCAAGATGAGAATTTTCTACTGGAAAGTATTCATATTATCATTTGAATCGAGCAAGGACAAGAAGTTTTTAAAGAAGTGGATTAGCTTTCATGCAATAGTTCTTATCGTAGCCCTAGCCACTTATGGGGCCATACATGCCGTCTCAGATAAATCATTGAAGTGGGCATGTATGTCCAAATTCCAGCTTTGAAGAACAGCAATACCTACTGATATGGGAAGGCACCTGTGTCTGAGCTTAGCCATACTGTCATGATTCACCTTCTTTGCCAACTGGATTTTAGATTCAAATCCTCTCATTGCCAGGAAATTGATGTGACAGGATTTGCCGTTTCCCCTGACATCCAAAACCTCTTTTCATAAGATTTGGTCCACTTGTATATTCCTTTTCCAAACCAACCCCTCTCGTACGCATCCTTGATCCTTCACTTCATATATGGAGTTCTATTCGTGAGAAATATTATTAATGAAAAAATAAATCCATTTTTTTCAGGACCTAACTACACTATTTCTTGTCTATTGCCTTTTTGAACTCGCAGAGATTGTAGAGAAGAGCCAAGGACAAAGCTATGCCATCCAACTTGTGGGACAATGTTGGTGTACCATATTATCTATGGCTAAGGATAGACATGATTTGACCTACTATTAAGTATTAGAAGTATCTTTTTGTATATGACTCAGTAAAATCTCTAAACTTGATAACATTATATATGACCGTTAAGTTTATATGCACCAAGATTTGAAAAGATATTAATTAATCATGAATTAATTTAATTTAACAACTTAAATTAAAAATTAATTATAAAAATTTTCTTTATTACATTACTCCTAATCATGAATAATAGAACTAAATCAACTAGTCGGTGGCCATTATGAAAGCTTTATCTATAAGGGATGGATATGTATATTTACCGTTAAGCTTAATTTGTCACCGCCATCATAATAAACAATAATGAGACTGTTTTGGTTGCTGCGAAGAATATTGCAGCACTAACTGACTTTTAATATGGTTATCTTAACCTAGTCCAATCCCGTTCTTTTTATTCCTAAATATGTATTAACGTTGTAGGATGGATATCCAACCATCTTCCATGGTCCATACCCATCATTCCATTACCTAATATTAGATTATATAAAGCAGGAATAAATGCCATGACTGGTTTGCTTTTAAAGCTTCAATTATTTGAAATGACTTGATTGCTAGGAAAAAGAGGTGGTAACAAAGCATGCTCTTTCCTATAGTTTAATCAAATTTATTAAAAAAACTCTGTATGCTTATTTTATGGTCTTTATAATCCCTTGTATTAATTTTTCTAATAAAATTATATATAATATATTAAAAAGTATATTATATATCACCTTTATCAAATGGTTTTAATTGAAAAATTAACAAAGAAACCATTAGAATTATTGTACTAAGTATAAGAATTTTTTAAAATATTAATATATAAGTAAAATTTTAAAAATTGAATAAACTATATAAAAATGTTTTTAATTAAAAAGAAGACTTTTCACTTGTCTTCTATTAGTTAGAGGTGGAAAAGTATGCAATCTAATCAAGGTTCTTCAATCCTAATAAATAATATTTGTATTTAAACATTATTAGTGATATAAATAAATAAATAATTTTATTAACATAACATTTTATTATTTATAATGGTAATTATTATTTAATAGTAACTAAACTTTTTCTATAACATTTTATATGTTGTTTTTTTTAATTAATTTGATGGCTTTTCTTTACATATACAAAGGGACTCCATTATCAAGTCGCTATTCTTAAAGCGAAAAGCTGGAGACAGCTACACGTTAAAGTCGGCACTTAAGAAGGTCAGTGGCAAAGGTATATCTCTCCTTTTCCACTTCCTCTCCACCTTTTTTCCTTCTTTTTTTTTTTTCCTGAAAAATCACTTTCTCTCTAATTGGTTGTTTAAAAACCATATATTTATGATGTTTAGACTGAGTTTAAGCTGTCTCATTGCTGCAGGATCATTATCTAGTTTATATTGAGCGAGATAACTTGACATGGTTGGAATATTCTTTTGTCACTTGGATGGTATGATTGGATTGCTATTCAATGGTATGCAAAGTATCAAAATTTGCCGGTGAGCAAGTGATTAAGACAAAGGAGGTTAAAGGTTTTTTCCTTTTGCAATGTTTATATCTTAACTAAAATTTTAATTATAAAATAATTAACCCATAAATGATAAATTTGTTACATAGCATTTATTAGTTGTTTGAAAGCGTACACTTTTCTCTATTTAAAGGAGACATATTTTCCTTAATTTTATTTAAATAACACCTAAGAGAGAGGCTGATTTACTCACTCTTTCTTAAGTATAGGATCAACTTAAAATAATAAATTGGTGAGAGTATTTTGGTAAAAAAATTTAAAAGATAAAAATGTAAAAAAGATTTAAATATATCTTCCAACTTTGATCAAAGTATACATTTTTTCTTAATTTATTTTGCCAAATAAGTCTTCAATTAATATAATGGTATTTATTTGAGTTAAAATTTTAACATGTCATAGAAAGTAGCTTAAATACTATAAATTTATAAAATTAAATCTTAAGTATTAGAAAATATAATATAAAATAAATTATTTATCTCTTTTAGAATGCCTTCAAACACTAAAAAATCAATTTTAGTTATTAGTTATTGAATATTTATTTATATTTTTGCATACGATTTCTATAAGTACATCATATTATTATTTATATAATATAATTTAAATATAATGAAATAACTTTTGGATATAAGAACATAATATCTTTATATTTAATTAGTAAACTATAAAATATATAATAAATAATTATTTATCTGTTTGGAATTCTTTAGAAATGAAACAAAGCAAACTTGATTAAAATCCAAGCAGGGCTTGTGGATTTTAAGTGTCACTACCAAGTTAATTACAGCATTTTTCTTAAAAGATTATTATATTTATGATAATTTGGTGGCCAATAATTGATTGACAAGTGAAGTAAAGAGGAGTTTGAAAAAAATCATCACCATCATCATCACATCCAGTTTGAAGTTCTATAGTGAAGTGAAGTTTGGGGATTTGCGGAAAACTATGTTGACAAAATCCCAAGGACTTATTGTCTTCAAAGAGAGACTTGATAACGTCTTTACGCTGCGTTTGATTACTGTGATTTATATGCTGAGATAGAACGAAGCAAAAATTTGAAGACATAACATAACAAAAATTAGACATAGTGAGGTGTTTGGTTGTAATAGACAAAATAGATAAAACTATGCATCTCGAGGATAAAAATGTATTTAGTTGTAATTGACAGAACATAAAAATAGTATTAATGACTAAAATACCCCTACAGTATAATATGATTGGAAATATGTAATTCATTGATTATTTTAAAATGAATGATTTGTATTAGTAGTTTTTAATTAAATCTATAAATAAGAAATTAAAAAATGAGGAACCTAAAAATTTAATGAAATGAGCTATTGGAATAGCAAAAATTTGTACAAGTTAACAATAAAATGAATTACGTTAAATTTTTTTATAATTGTATCAATATTTTATAATTGTATTTGTATTTTTTAATTACGATGAAATAAAATGAGGAACCTAAATATTTAATGAAATGAGAAACCTAAAAATTTAATGAAATGAGTTATTGAATAAAAAATCCTACATGTTAGAAATTCTAATACATAATAATTTAATAAAACATCTAAGCATTCATGGAATTAATTACATAATAGGTTAAAGATACATTCAAGCCTTATATTTTATTAAGAATGTCCTTAACAATAATACCCAAAATGACTCCGATGGCAATGAGTAAAAATCCTTAACTCCATTCCATTTTTTTTTCAAAATTGCAACTTCATTTAGTTGTGCATTTGTTGGAAGTGAAAATTGATTACGTATTGCTAAGGGTTCATTAGCTGTAGGAACAATTTCTTCATTTCAACGAGTCCACCTATTTGGGTCTATGACATAAGCACTTTGTGCTTCAACCAAAGTCCGATACCTCTTGAATCTAGCATTAGAAAACCCCTTAACTGCCAATTTAACATCATCCCAATTTGTAAAAATACCAACTTGACGTCCAACAAATACAACATAGAAGTTGTATCTACCCATAGTTAAGTACCTGAATACGAATCATTTCCTCATCATTCATACATGTACATAAATGAAAAACATTAGAAAGTTAATAAACCAACCATTCACCATTCGTACACAGTAAGCCCGAAAGTGATAGGTCACAACCAAAAAATTATTGTCCACTACAAGCATTGTTAAATAGTTAAGCTAGAAGCATTGTTAGCATCCTACATTACCATATAATAGTGTACTATAACCTAATAATTAAGAAATAAAGCATAAAGTCAAATTTCATCATCTAACATGCTCCTTACATAAGCCTGTTTCTGGTCTACAGTTAAACCCTATAAAAGCTTCCCAGCATGAGCATTCTTTGAGAAGATCCTTGTAGTCCTAACATCTTCTTTAGTGGGGAACCCCAAATTCCCAAGCTCTTCACCTAGCTTAGCTCTAAATTGTCCCACAATGGCATCAACAATGATCTTAGCATTCTCTTCACTATTGTCAATAGCACGATCAAAAGAGGCAGCAAGGCTTTCTAATATTTCAATATCCCTTATCTTCCTTTTCCCTTTATTTTTTTGGTTCCCTCTTGTGTTATTGGAAGAGATGACAGAACTAGTGAGATGGGCTGAAGCAGTTGGAGCAGGAGTGGCTGATAAGCCTATTGGATCTACTAGGGTAGTAGGAGCTACTGGAGCAGCTGGTGCATCACCTTCAGTTTTATCAGTTTCAAGCTAAGCAACAGCATCTTGAGCTCCTGCACCAGTGGTTCTGTCTTTCTCATAGACAAACTCAAGTCTATAGTAAAGCAGGAAAGGCTTTCCAAGAGTGTAGTACTTGTTAGGGTGTCTTTGTAACAACTACTACCTCCATGAAGGTCACAAATGCTTATGTTTCATCTGAAGTCCAAACTCTTGAAATTGCACCTAAACCATGCAATGCCATACCCCAAACCATTAACTAAATGAAAGCTCACAATTTAATGGTTTCTTCTCTAATCATCAAACATGTTCTTAGCTAAATCCTCTCTCCATTGACTGCATTCATTACTTGTCTCAACACAATCAACAAATTCAGGGAAAGTTGCATCTTCCCCAATTGGCATATCCTCAGCTTTAAGAGGAGTAAGCTTTGCTAGATCATAAGTCATATGCAACCTAATAAAGTTGTGTAGAAGGCAGCATGTAAGAATTATGTGCACATGAGTGGTTGCTAGATAAAAAGATGGATTTCTTAGAAATTTACTTCTTTTTTTCAGTAAACCAAATGCACGTTTAATCACATTTCTGGCAGATGAGTGTCTCTTATTATAGAGCTCTTCTGGGTTCCTAGATGTCCTTCCATCTTTTTCCCACTCTTGAATATGGTATCTTGTGCCTTTAAAAAGTGCAAGAAAGCCAGGACCATTGGTATAGCCTGCATATACTAAGTAGTAATTTCCTATAAACAAATGACACTATTACTATCGTTGTTTTAATCAAACCTTTAAAAAATTAACAAAATTCTAAAAATTCTTATCTTACATACCCTTTGGAACTTGAAGTCTATTAGGCTTAGTAACAGTATCACGCATAACCCTTGAATCAGATGCTAAACCCTCCCATCCTGCAAGAACATAAACAAAGTTTAAGTTCTTATCACACACTCCTAACACATTAGTGCATATTTCCTTTTCCTACCTTTGTATCTGGGTTTGTCTGCATGGGTAACTATTATTTCAAAATAAGTCCTATCTAGAGCACCAAGGCCCCTTTTAACAAAACTTGAACAATAAAAAGTTCTAGTTTAGTTTTTTTTAAAAATGAAATTAGACAATTTATTTTAACTAATTAACTTTACTAACCTTAAACTATTTTCATCTATTGTTTGTGCAATCCTCAGGAATTGGTGTGGGCTTGACAAACAACAGATGTTGAAGCTTTAGTATAGCCTTCAGCACACTATGGAAGACCTTACTTATTGTTTCTCCTGACCTCATAAACCTAACTTGTACTACTCTATTAGATTCATTTTGTGTTAATATTCTTAGGAAGATTAAAACTTTTTCTTCAATACGCACATGGCCATTATTCCTCAACCCACCATGGACTTGAAGCATTTGACATAACAATGTAAATACATTTAATTCCATCCTTAAATCCCACTGGCTATTCATATCACCTTCATTCAAAATCCTATCTATATTAGCTTGCCTAATTGGTTCTGTCAATGCCCTACTACTTATAGCATTTTCACTCCTACTCAGTTTTTTTTGTGTATACATACAACCATAGCAACATGACCACTCTTATAAAATCCAATTTCCCATTCCAAAGCTCAAACAAACTTAGACACTTAAACATAGCATCATGATCCTTGTTATCCATTTTTGTAAATAAAAAATGTCTTCAAGGATAAAAAAATATAATGATCATAAACCTTAGATATCCTCATCACATAAAAGAAAACATGTAAAATAAAAAATTGAAACATATATAATAAAAAAACATAAATAATAAAAATTTCAAATCACAAATAGTAAAAAAAATAAAAACAGAAAACACACAAGCAGAAATAAATATTAAAAAATTGAATCAAAATTAATAAAAGAAGAAATATTCCAAATTAAAATTAGAAAAAACAAAAACACAAATACAAAAATAATCAAAAAATTGAAACAAAAAATACAAAAAAACAGAGCATACAAAATTCGAAACACAAATAAAGAAAGAAACTCAAAACACAAAACACAAAAACTTCGATTATTGCAATTAAGGTTTACTATGACACCCCCCAAAATTGAAAATTGAAGAAAATGACATGAATTATGTAGATTTCAAGTTGACAAACACAACAATAGCAAAAAAAATAAATTGAAGAACTCACCTTTGACTGCTGATTAGAATAGAGAAAGGACCGGTTTCTTACTAGAGAGACGAACAGGAGAAGAACGTGCTAGTAGTAGAGAGAAAGTGTCTGGTGAAGAAATGAGAAGAAGAATGGTCTCTCTTTTTTTGCTATTTATACACTTGGGCATGTGTGGAATATAAGTAATAATATGGGGGTATTTTTGTCCAACAATCTGCATGTTTTGTTTCTGTGACAAGCACAAGAAAGTTGTGCCACGATTTTGGAAGGAACAAAAAATTTGTGTTTTTGTGAGCTGGCGTCAGAACAAAAATGGGCAATGTCAGCAACCAAACACTGTTGGGAACAGGATTTTTGTGTTTTGATATCTGTCTTTACCCACGGAGACATCAACCAAACCCAATGTAAGAGGCTATTGCATCCATCATAGGTTAATAATAATAAGACTAAGCAACATTGAATGATGAACCTGTATTATACTACCATCTAGCTACTATCATATCGACATTATGAGCCACATTTCTTGATTGCATTGCACTACAAATTGAAGGTTGGGCTCTAGGAGTTGTTCGTGGTGCAAAGAAACTAGCCACCTGCCTCCTTCTCTTCCTCATATTAGGTTCAGGTACTTCTTCTTAAGCTTGAGATAGAATACTTCCAGTACCACTTCCACCTTCAACATTTCCAAAATTACCACAGAAACTAGAAAACGAACTTCCACGACCAATTTCAAAATTCAACCATTCTCTTCTATCTCTCTCATATTGATATTCATTAAGCAATGTTTTCATCTACCACTTGACATCACGACTCACTTTTTTACAAGGTTCAACATCTCCTTTAACTCCAACTAAATATTTTTTTAATCGGGTAATTCCTCCACCTTTCAAATGCTTGTTAGAAAACAAGCAAATAGTATGGTTCCTCATACCGAGAATCAATACAGCATGAGCCCAAGCTAGATCATTGTATCTTCCAGAAGTGGATTGATTAAGAGCACTTGAACTTTCTCCCCTTTATCTGTAAAAATAAATGAATGCATATTAAAATAAATAACACATAATTTCAGTACACAATATGCATATCCATCTTGTATGATATAACTCATTTTGTATGATTACATTACGCACATTTCAATTTCATGGAACACAATTCATTATAAGTCAAAAGCTAACAATTCAAAACATTCAATATATAGAATTACACAAAACATATATCAACAATTTCTATTTTCAACAATTTTTAACAATTTCCATTTCCAACAATCACAAAGCATTCATAATTTTATTTCCATTTCTAACAATTTCCATTTCTATTTCCAATAATTTTCAACAATTTTCATTTCCAACAATTACAAAACATACATAAACAATCATTCATAAAACAATTCCATTTTCATCAATTTTTAACAATTTCTATTTTCAACAATCATAAAATATTCATAATTCTATTTCAATTTCCAACAATCACAAAACATACATAAACAATTTCCATTTCCATTAATCACAAAACATTCATAAAACAATTTCTATTTTCAACAATTTTTAACAATTTTCATTTCCAACAATCATAAAACATTCATAATTTTATTTCCATTTCCAACAATTTTCAAAAATTTTCATTTCTATTTCTAACAATTTTCGACAATTTCCATTTCTAATAATCACAAAACATTCATAATTCCATTTTCATTTTCAGTAATTTCCATTTCCATTTTCAACAATTTCCATTTCCAATAATCACAAAACATTAAAATTTCCATTTCCATTTCCATTAGTCACAAAATATTCATAAAATAATTTCTATTTCTAATAATCACAAAATATGCATAAACAATTTTCATTTTCAACAATTTTTAGCAATTTCTATTTCCAATAATCATAAAACATTCATAATTTCATTTTCATTTCCAACAATTGTCAACAATTTCCATTTCCATTTCCAATAATCACAATACATTCATAAAACAATTTTCATTTTTAATAAGTTTCAACAATTTCTAATTCCAACTTTCACAAATCATATATAAACAATTTCCATTGCTAACAATTTCAATTCAAAGTTTCAAACATGAGGATCAAGTTGAAGGGTATGATATGATTTACATAATTGCCAAATA
>JAOTIZ010000005.1:9622998-9634325 GCA_027123425.1 Erythroxylum panamense
ATCCCGGTTTCAGATTAGTCTAAGGTTTTCCAAGGGAATCTGTTTGAGTAGTTGGGTTCCGAAAACGGGATCCAACAAGAATCATGTGCATATAAGTGGTTGTTAGATTAAAAGATGGATTTCTTAGATTTTTTCATCTTTTTTTTTCAGTAATCCAAATGCACGTTCAATCACATTTTTGGCAGATGACTGTCCTTATTATAGAGCTTTTCTGAGTTCCTAGGTGCCCTTTTATCTCTTTCCCACTCTTGAATATGGTATCTTATGCCTCTAAAAGGTGTAAGAAAGCCAGGACCATTGGTATAACCTGCATATACTAAGTAGTAATTTCCTATAAACAAATGACACTATTATTATTGTTATTTTAATCAAAATTTTTAAAAAAATTAACAACATTTTGAAAATTCTTATCTTACATATCCTTTTGGAACTTGAAGTCTATTAGGCCTAGAACGGTTTGACGCAGAACACTTGAATCAGATGTTGAACCCTCCTATCTAGCAAGAATATAAACATAATTTATGTTCTTATCACACACCCCGAATACATTATTGCATATTTTCCCTCTCCTACCTCTGTATCTTGGTTTGTCTGCATGGGGAATTATTATTTCTAAAAAGGTCCCATCTAGAGTACCAAAGCAACCTTTTTAACAAAATTCGAACAATAAAAAGTTCTAGTTTAGTATTTTAAAAAAGTGAATAAAAACTGTCTACAAACATTAAAAAAATATAATGATCATAAACCTTGGATATTCTCATCACATAAAACAAAATATGTAAAATAAAAAATTGAAACATAAATAATAAAAAAGAAATAATAAAAAATTTCAAATCAAAGATAGTAAAAAAATAATAACACAAAACACACAAGCATAAATAAATATTAAAAATTGAATCAAAATTAATAAAAGAAAAATATTCCAAAAAAAATAGAAAAAACAAAAACACAAATACAAAAATAATCAAAAAATCAAAACAGAAAATACAAAAAAACCGAAGCTTACAAAAATTCGAAACAGAAATAAAGAAAGAAACTCAATAGAAAACAGAAAATACAAAAACTTCGATTGTTAAAATTAGGATTTATTGTGTCACCTCCAAACTTGAAAATTGAAGAAAATGACATGGATCACGTAGATTTTAAGTTGACAAATATGAAAATAGCAAATAAATAAATAAATTGAAGAACTTACCTTTGACTACCGATTAGAATAGAGAAAGGATCGGTTTCTTGCTAAAGAGACAAACAAGAGAAGAATATGCTAGTAGTAGAGAGAAAATGTCTAGTGAAGAAATGAGAAGAATGGTCTTTTTTTTTTGTTGCTATTTATACACTTGGGCATGTGTAGAATATTAGTAATAATATGGGAGTATTTTTGTCCAACAACTCGCGTGTTTTGTTTCAGAGACAAGCATAAGAAAGTTGTGCTATAGTTTTGAAATGAACAAAAAATTTATGTTTTTGTGAGCTGACGTCGGAATAAAAATGAGCAGTGTCAGCAACCAAATACTATTAGGCACAAAATTTTTGTGTTTTATTATCTGTTTCCACCCGCGGAGACATCAACCAAACCCAACGTTAAACGTTAATTCCTGGTAGTTTCCGTCTCTAGTGCACAAAAATGTTGTAATATTTCGGTTAAATAATATCTATTAAATTATTAAGTCGAATCACGAAAACACGAGTCGAACTTGTGTATATCTATATGGCCCCTCTCTTCCTTCCAAGTTATTATAATTCTAAATAGTAGTTGTGGGGTTGCCATATAATCCCATGGGAAGTATCCTGCATTATGCCATGCATGATTAATTTATTACGCATAAATTAACCAAAAGAGAGGGAGTTGCCCTTAGGTACTTGGTAAGGTTACAAAACATTAAGTGGTTGAGTTGTCCCATCTTGAAATATTATTGTCAATTTAGCAGAATTAGAGTCGAAACCTATAATGAGATCATTCTTTTAAATACTTTCAACTCATGAGAGAAACAAAGAGGATGCCAGCGTCTTTATTCGACAGATATGTTTTGTAGGAATCACACTCGATTAAGGAAAAGGGTATGGGAGTAAATTCTGCAAAAGGGCAAATTCCAAATTACTTTTCATGCAACTATGGACTTGTGATGAAAAGATTTAGGTGGATTCTAATTTCACATTTAGTTTGTAGAAATTGTGGTTAAGTTGCAATCATTTTCATTATTATCCGTTGCAATATGCACCGACCTCCATATTGATATAGGCGAGAAAAAAGAAAAGGGAGTTGCCTCCAGCAATAACGCATTTAATTAGAGAACAAATATCATAATTAACATACCACCGCAATCTTCCACTACATATGTACTAGTGGTTCAGAATAACAACGAATTTATCAGACCTTTCGTTAGATAATTGGTCATAACTTTAAGAGAGTAGCCAGGAATTAAAATCTCATTGTTACCATAATTAAGTTGGTTATCTTACACTTTTAATCTTGAAATTCTTAGGATTCGACATAAATTTGAGGGGCAATGCCATTTTTCCTCCACACAAATGTCAAGAAAGCATATCAGTGATTGAGAAAAGAAAATTACCTTGTGCCTTATGGGCATGGCCATTTATGGCTTGCTGTTAGTACGTAAAATAAATAAATAAATATATATTACTACAATAATATAATTAATTTTGTGAATGAGAGGATAATTTAGAAACTTTAATATCAGAAAGAATAAACAGTCAAAATAAATTAACAAGGGACAAAAATCAAAGAGAAAAAAACGGATTGGTTAGGAACTAAGAAAAGAAAGGAAATAAGTAAAATAAAAAACAAAAGAAAAAGAGATTAACATATAATTATAAGTAGTATTTTTGTTTAATCTAAAGTATCTATTTAAATATTAAGCAATATAAATTATGGTGGATTGATTTGATAAATTAAATTAAAATATTATCAATTCTATACAAGTTAAATTAAGTTTAAGTAATTTAATATCTAATTTAGATAATACTTCTTAAAATTATCATAATTTTCTCATCTGAACTTTAAGATGATTCAAAATTCTATAGAAAATTTAAGAAGAGCTTTAAAACTTTTATTTAGATTTTAAAGATGGTATAGGAAAAGCTCTATCAACTAGAGATTTTTTATTTCGACCATTTTTTGATTGTTAATATGATATATAATTTTTAAGAACATATGAGAAACACAATCAAAGTTGTCTTAGGTCGCGTTGATTATATAAATAGCGCTATCAATGACAAGCCCTGGGATACATAAGTATCATAGGTGTGTTTTTTAATTTGTTTTCAGAAAATTCAAAATACAAAGGTTTTAGAATATTTCCTAAAATTTTTATAGCATCTTAAATCATTTCAACAGATGTTTAAATATGAAAGCTATATTCAATTTTAAAAATATTATGTAAATTAGATATTGAACAAGCTAGACTTCATTTAATTTCACATGTAATTAATAATATCTTAGTTTGATCAAAAATATTTATTAAAAACTAGCAATTTAAATAATGGTGGACTGATTTGTTGAATTAAACTAAAATATTGTTATTGAATAAGTGGAGGTTATAATTCATGCTTTGACAGTAACAAAATGTAAGTACTAATAATGAGTTTATTTTTTCTAAAGAGATAATGATCATATGCAAATCAAGATATATCTCATGAAGACAATAGGAAAAATGTTGGATTTTAACTCATTTAAGTGAAGAACAAAATCAAGACCAAGAAAGAATAAGATACTACAAGATTATAAATGACTATATAATGTGTATTATACTTCTTACTTTATCACTTTGATATTCTCGTCATACATAAACCCATTTTCATTTTAACTTATTACATGAGTCTTTTCAGTCATTAAGAGGAATTAGACTTTTGATTTTAAAGAAAACCTTTTTGAAAAACATACTTTAGGGAACATTTGGAGAAGCATTTATGTTAATTTTACATCAACAAAATTAAGTTTGGGTTTAAAGATGTTATAATCATGATTTTAGGTATATTGGTCAATATACATAAGTTAAAGTTATCAAAACTTGTGTTTGAGTGTTTGTAACAACAGTAGTTGATATATTAGCATGGTCAACCAATGTGTCATAATGACTGATCAATGTTCCAACAACTAATACATTTGTCGAGTAATGTGTAACATTGGTCAACTAATACACAAAAATTAGTTGTTGATAATAGCTAGTTCTTGTTTCTAACAATTAGTTTCACCTTCAAATCCTATAAATACATAGTTTCAGTATATAAATGTTTCTAAGAGTTTCTTAAAGCATTTGGAGCATTCACTGTTGCATTTTGAAGTAAGTGAACCTTCTATGTTATCAAAGTGATCAAATAAGACCTTTTGAGTTGGAATTTTTTATTGATTAAAATTATTCTTTATCTTGGAGAAATATGGTATGAATAATTGCTCTTTACTCATGAAAAATGAGATTACTGTAAGAAATTTCATCTTTACCTATTGAAAGAAGACTAATAGAAATTTTAAGAAGTATTTTGGAGAGTACATGTAGGTAAAAGTTATTTGTTGAACTTTTAAAAATTGATTTACTTTTCTTCTTCTTCTTTATATTCTTTAAATTATTACTTAATTGTGTTATTAATTTATATAAAGTTCTTTTTCATCATATGTTATTCTTATTCAATTGATTATTAGATAAGGATAGTTGTTTAAAATTGTCAATACCTATTTCATCCCTCCTTTAGGTAATGATTGACCAAAGCACAGATAATTGACAATAACTATTTCCTATTTCTAACGGCTAGCTAATCCCTAAGCCCTATAAATATACAATTATTCATTAGTCTAGAAATGAAAAAAAAGGATGTCTTATATACGATTTCTAATAGTTTTTCAAAGCATTTTGAGCATTCATTGTTAAATTTTCAAGCAATTGAATCTTTAAGGGTATCAAAATGATTAAACAAAAAATTTTGAGATGTAAATTCTTTAGTGAGTAGAGTAGAGTTACTTTTCACCTTAGAGAAAGGTTATAAAAAGATTTGCTCTTTATTCTTAAGACAATATATTTTTGATAAGGTTCCTTGTTGCCTTGTTGCCTTGTTGCCTTGTTGAAAGAAGAGGTTCAATAAAAATTCGAAGAAATGTCTTAGAGATTGGACGTAGGTAGTAGTTATTTGTCGAGCTACCATAAATTGATTTACTTCTCTTCTTTTTTGTACTCTTTAAATTATTGTTTAAACGCGTTATTGATTAACATTAAAATATCTTTCATAATATATTTGATTCTTGCTCGACTGCATTTATTATATAATAAATAGTTGTTTAAAGTTATTAATGCTCAATTTACCGATGCCAATAAGGACCCAAAAGTGGTATTAGAGAGGATCTCTCAATTTTGCCATTTCAAATAATATTACAGGGTAAATATCACAATGGTATTACTTAAATTCATCATCATCCTCCTCGTATAACCAAGAAGGATAAAATAATTGTAAAGCCCTTTTTGTTTAGTAATGACCTTATATCTCTATTAGAAAGATAGGATTTAAGTTTTTCTTAATGAATGAAAGTGTAGATTTGAGAGAAATAGTTTCATATGCCTCATTCACTCTTATAAAAGTTGTAGGTAATAAAAAGGTACTAAACAGAAGAAGAATGTGAACTTCAAGAGAAGAGAAGCATTTGTTTAAATTGTAAAGTGGTTCACATATCATTTGTGCACCAAGTATAAATGAATTTAATAGGATATTCATGTATAAAACTGTTCGCATAATTTGATACATACTTAAAAGTGACATAACTCATTTTAAGATCTGAGAAGCCAAAATAACAACCATTTAAAAAGCGAAAGACTTAGCAACACTGTTCTTAGAAGAGTTGCTTAGATCTCCATTCACGAGACAAGATCCTTTGTCTAATATTACTCTGTCTTATTCTGTCTCATAAAATCTCAGCCATTTATTTTGTGGGTCTCATGCAGAATCTATACGTGACCTACATAAATAAATGGTTGAGATTCATTAGACACAATAAGATACCATAATATTGGACAGGGGATCTAGACTCTTCCATTCACTCCCTATATGAGATCCAAAAAGACATAAGAAAAATAACGGTTTAATTGGTACTAGTGGTTCAGAATAAGAAGGAATTTATCAAACCGTTCGTGAGAGAAGGTATATCTTAGAGAATAGGTAGGAATTAACATCTTTCTATACCATAATTAAGTAGGTTATCTTACAGTTTTAATCTTGAAATTCTTAGGACCTGGCATAAATTTGAATGGCAAATGACTTTTTTTTTCTCACCACAAATAAGAAAACCTGTCAATGATTGGGAAAAGTGGATAGATCATGCAGACATCATAAGTTCTTATAACGTACTGTTTTGTCAGTTAATTACCTGTGGAAACGATTTAATTGCGTGGTTTAACTAAGCTTACTATATAAAAAAAAAGTGAGCAAACATAAATTTGAACTGAAGTAAAATGTTCTAAAACATACACATATAACAGATTTGAAGCATAGAAATAAGTATGCAATGCCATATTACGTAGGAAACCTAAGTGGTCCCGTTATGATTTCCTTTGAACAACCCCGAAGTGAAAAATAAAAGCGACGTTGTGCATTTGAAAAATGAAGGCGAGAGAGAAAGAAAGAAAGAAAGAGATCTGCTGGTAATACATATCTAAATAAAGATCAATTAAGATTTAATATTAGCGAAGGAGGACAAAAGTTTAAGAAAATGAGTAGGATGTGCCAAATTCGAAGTGGACAAATGAACAGATAGAAGGATTGAATGGTCCCAATTCGCTTCCTTTATTCCTCCATACCCCCGTTATATTATATCACATGAGATTCTTTGTTCTTGTTGTTTGTGTCGATGTTTTAACCTTTTACTATTTAATATGCGAGCCTTACATAAATGTATAGATATGATTTTATAGAACAACGTAGAGATTGGTTTATGAAAAGAGAAGATTTGGTCCCAATCCCATTATATGGTCTTGTAATCCACAACTTTTCCATTTCTATTGTAATCATAACCCTAAATCACCCTAACTTGCCTTGTAATTTAGGACACCTGTTCAAATGTTCTATTCAGCTTCGTTGAAATATTTCTTTGACTGGAACTAATGTGCTATTATCTTCTTCTGTTCTTAAATCATACTATAACCATGTACCAGTTAATTAATGTCAACATGTCATCAAATTCAATTTAATTTGAAAAAAGTAAAATACGATGAGTATGTGGTATGAAATGCAATTAAAGTAGGATGATGTGATTGTGTAGTAGTAGAACCTAATGAATGAATTCCTAGGGAGAAAGAAAAAGCAGAAAATAAGAAGACCAAACCCCAATATCCAAACAAGAGCCTGACCAGCTAACATAGCTGGCAACAGCTTTGTTCCTTGGCTCCTCCAGTTATTGCTCACGCGTCCCCATACCCTTCTCTACTTTCTTGGAATTTCCCTCTTCTCTCACCATATGTATCTATATATATACCCCCCAAAACCGTACCATATCACACACAACCTTCACAGTTTTCCCTTTCTTTCTTCCTTTTAAAGTTCCAGAAAACATGGGTCTCTCTAGTAAAGAGCTATGCATGCTTTTGGTGGTGAGCTCCGTGGTGGTGTCTCTGGCCTCAGCGGGCGACTTTTACCAGGATTTCGACTTAACATGGGGTGGTCAACGTGCCAAAATTTTCGGTGGAGGCAAGCTTCTTTCGCTATCCCTTGACAGAGTTTCTGGGTCTGGGTTCCAATCCAAAAAGGAGTACTTGTTTGGAAGAATCGATATGCAGCTCAAGCTCGTCGCTGGCAACTCTGCTGGCACAGTCACCGCCTACTACGTACGTATAGTTAACAAAATATTACACCAAAAGAGCTATTCCTCTCTTAATACATCTAATTGGCCATAGAAAGAAATAGTCACGTTCAACTTAGAATAAATGTGTTACGGGCCTTGTTATTAGTATGGTCCATTTCTTATTCCTTACGGTAAAATTGGAAAGTAATTAAGGGCTTTTGTTTGTTGGCAGTTGTCTTCTCAAGGACCAACACACGACGAGATCGACTTCGAGTTTTTGGGTAACACAAGCGGTGACCCTTATATTCTGCACACTAATGTGTTCACTCAGGGGAAGGGTAATAGGGAACAACAATTCTATCTCTGGTTCGACCCAACAAGAAACTTCCACACTTACTCCATTATCTGGAAGCCCCAGCACATCATGTAAGAGAACAGAACAGAACAGGGCAAAGCAGAGCAGAAGATTACTGCATTAACTCTTATATTATTATTACCAGGTTAACAATTAATTGTAAAGATTAATAATAATGAGATTTTGATTCCGTTTGCAGCTTCTTGGTGGACAATACTCCTATTAGAGTGTTCAAGAATGCTGAATCAATTGGAGTACCATTTCCCAAGGGCCAACCAATGAGGATTTACTCTAGCCTTTGGAATGCTGATGACTGGGCTACAAGAGGTGGATTGGTGAAAACTGACTGGACTAAAGCACCCTTTACCGCGTACTACAGGAACTTCCGTGCCACAGAGCTTTCAAAGACTAACAAATTCTCTGACACTGCGTGGCAAACTAACGAGCTTGACGCAGGCAGCAGGAGAAGACTGAGATGGGTTCAAAAGTATTTCATGATTTACAATTACTGCAGTGATTTTAAGCGATTCCCTCAGGGCCTTCCGGCTGAGTGCAAACGCGGAAGGTTCTGAAGAATGTGAGATAGCCCACGCATGAAAAATCAATTCTTTGAATGTTTAGTTCCCTTTCTAGTTCATGTCACCCTAGTTGATGAAAATAAGTTGGAATTCTTTTGTTTCTTGCCTTGTTGATGTTTGTAAATTCTGTTTCCACTTAATAAATTGCTTCTTTTACCTGATATCAGGTAAGTTTGACGAAAGACAAGATTAATTTGTTGTTTATTTTTTTATTATTTTGAAGTCAAAACTGATCACCATCAACAGCCATGTCTTTAATGAGTCAAGATCAGCGAGTTATAATGACTTGGTTGAGTCATTAATAGCATGGTGCCAAAACTCGCCTCTCTACCCTCACAATGCATTCCAAGGGCTTCAGTACAGATTCAAATGGTCAGATAATCCTCACTTCAATAAAAGAAATAAAATTGAAATTTAAGGCTTCTGTACTAGTAAAGCTCATTATTCCATGGAATCAATTACACTATACATCAATCTTAGTTGTACCCTAACTAACACCATTAAGTGACTAATATCTACTAATTAAGTAATCAACTGAACTTGTGCTCCAAAACTGAGAAGTTAAATTTTGAGTTATCAGAATCCCAGTAAAATCCGATTTTATCTCCTAAACGCAACATTCTCCTCTTCACAAACTGTTTAATCCATCCTCCCACGAACACGTAACTGTTAGAAGTAGACCATTTCTTGAATACCAGGCTGTGACTGGTCTTGGTGTCCGAGTCCCAAACAGTTACTGTCATGCCTTTGCCACTCTCAATTTTACAGATATCATCATCTTGCATGAATGGTAAAATGTGCTTCTTAACCGCGACTGTTGCAATTAAGAGCCTACTTAAATGCCCCAGATCACTTTCCATAAGCGTCTTCGTGATTTTCCATGGATTAAGACACAACGTCAGTTTTGTCGACACACCATACTTTCTTTCTTCTGCTAAATCCTCTTTGGAGTAGATTTGCATTCTCTTCAAATTATGGGCAATTCTCTTGTCCAACTCTGACCATCTTTTAAGAGACCCTCTAGGTTGTTCGGTTTTTGGTAATGCCACAGAAACATCATTCGGCCCTGTTGGTGGTGAGGAAACAACGGCAGGGAGTTGCGATGGTAGTGTTGCTGGTTCCTTGCTCATAAAATCGTAGAAAGGAATTTCATAGTCATTGGTATTTTCGATGTTCACTTCCGAATACTTCCTCTTCTGATTAGCTGTGACTTGAATGGACTCCATTATTCTTCCTGCCGCAGAGTTATTCACAAAAGAGCACAAATTGATGTACAAATTGATGTATTTGTATTGTTACGTGGGTAATACAGATTGGCTCATTATATAGAGGCCAGTTACCAACATTGTGCTAAGAATAATAAACCATTCCTAACTTGGATAGGATTTTAAAAAAATTGGCTTCAAAGTAGGAAAACAATTAATGAACTATTCCTATTAGGAATAGGAATTAAAAAAAAAGTAAAACCATTAACAAAAAGGAACTCATGGACCGTGTGTTTCTTATGAATGCGAAACATATCTCAAATTGTGGGGGAGCATTTTCTACAACTTGAAAGTAAAAGGAAATCTCTCCCCAACATTTTATTTTCATTAATTTATTATATAAACATTTTATTTTGAATACACCCCAATCAATCTTCTGTTTAAGCATTTATCTTAATATATTGATTTCACTAAAGACTAATCTAATCCATCATTTTTTTATTATTTGATTCGAACTCCTACTAAACGAAAATTTACTCTTTAACTCTCTAAAAATCAGGTTAAAACCATATCTTTTGGTTTATGTACCATATTCCCATACTCTTCAACTCTTCAAAAGTCAGACTAAAACCACATTTTTTGGGTTATGTACTATATTTACTCTTATAAACTTAGGTTTACATCCAAAGTTTAAATGGGCGAATTCTCATTTTTGTACAAAGAATTATAAATTGAAAATAAATAATTAAAAATAATTGTTTTACTCTTTTTTCTTTTTATGTATTCTCTATCAATATTTTCTTTTGATAAGTTTTTAATAAAATATTTTTATTTTGAAATTCATATATAAAAATAATTAAAATGTTACCCCGTTCCCTGAGCCCAACTATCCGATTCGAAAACAAAAGCGTAAGCGGGTCTCCTTATAGGGTTGTTTCAACAAACCCTCACTTGCTTTGAATCAATCCTTTCTAATTCTAAGCCAAAAGCCACCAATTTTTGTGGAGGGGTAGTTGAATGTATTAGAAATCCAATGTTTCAAGAATCTCTCAATTTGGAGGTCGGACGAAGGAGTTATGGTCAAGAGAATCCCATATGTTCATGTCCTTATTCCAACTGAACATGTCTTGGCACGATTTCCATAACTTCTTTTATAAATGTTGAATTGATTTCGTTTTTGGACCATTGGAAAGAAGACATCGAGATCTACAACTTTTATGAATACCTCGAAGCGAGATTTGGCCTCTAAAGTGGTCAAAATCGAAAGTTACTGTGGCTATGTCCGTTTAACGGACATACACTGGACTGAGGGTCCTTTTTCACCCGAAAATGTCCGTTAAACGGACACCCATGTCCGTTTAACGGACATTGGGGCTCCCCAAGGCCTCCAATGCCTCTCCAAAGCTTCCAAT
>JAOTIZ010000005.1:9687453-9704448 GCA_027123425.1 Erythroxylum panamense
CTACATTTCCTGATTTAGCAAGACAAAAAAGCAACTTCATTTGTCTTTTGCAAAACTAAAACTAACATTTGCAAAAATAGAAAAAGCAACAATTAATTCTTCTGCAATAGTTTGATTCTTCATCTTCAAAAGACTGACACACAAATCTGATTGTCAGTTCATGCTTTTGATTAGCACTAAACTTAATTTTGCTAATTAAATATCTTGAAATTTGCTTCAGCTTCCTGATGATTTTTTACCTCTGCACTTCTGGTTATTTCCTTCCTGGTTACTTCTTCCTAAGTAACTAACTGAAATTCGAAATTTCTGCAGTGCACCTGATTAGCTTGCATCTTTCATTTTCCAATCTCTTATCTGCCTTGTGCTTCATTCATCTGATCTTTGACTTCATTTGTTTGATCCATACACTGTTGAATTAACCTTAGAATCATCAACTCCAATTTTCATCTATATCTGAACTCTTTTGTTTTTCCTTTCTGCTTCTTCTTCTTCCTCACCTTCATTGCCATTGCAAGCTTCTCCACTAATTTCAATACAACAGGTTACATAAAATAACACAATTCAACACTAATCTCTATCTCTTACTCTGTTTCGATTCATAAAGAGAGAGAGTGACGGCAACGGCGAGCGGCGGAGGAGGCGATCCGAGTTAGAGGATAGACTACGTGTTCAAGGTGGTGCTGATCGGAGACTCGGCCGTCGGACAATCACAGATTCTATCTAGATTCGCCAGAAATGAGTTTAGTCTTGACTCCAAGGCCACAGTCAGAGTAGAGTTCTAGACCCGAATTATGGTTATACAGCACAAGAGCATCAAGGCTCGGATCTGGGACACCACTGGCCAAGAACGGTGCTTATCTACTAAACTGTTTTATTGCTGGAGAACGTTGTTCACTGGAAAAGATCGCCATGAAAGAAGGGTAGTGTAGATCTAGTACTTGGAAATTTTCGAATCAACTCCCCTTTCAAGATCAAGACGAAACGCCAATTAAGGAACAAGAAATGATAGATCAAAGAGTATCGAAGAAAGTCGGATAGATCTCAAGTGTACGGTACAAGCGGCGCCTCCTAGTTGTGGCAGCGCAACATTCACCTCACAACTCAACACATCTCAACGCTCATCAAGAGTACTCTCTTTCGTTTCTTCCAAGATCAAGCTTGTCTTTTTTCATGTTCGGAACATCATATTTGGTTTGAGGCTGTTAGGTTACAGCAGCTTTTGCTGTCCTTATGTGCCTGCCAGCTTTCTCTCAACAGACCCTCCCTTTTGAGAGCAACTCCTTTCACTTCAAATCACTTGTCTGGTTTACTACTTCATGAAACGACTTTAACTAAGTAGATGGTGACTCCGAGAATCACAACTACTCATACTTTAGGCCTACAATTTACAGCCAACTACTATTCGATGAAGGGTTAAATAGTGCAATCTCTTAGTGCAATCTCTTAGTGCTATTAACTACTTAGGATGAAAACAACTCCTAAATTTATTGATGTGGTACTGGTACCATATAAGTAGCTCCCAAGTCACATAAAATGTGGAAGTTCCCTACGCAGCATTGATATTAAAATAGTTACGTACAATTAAAAATGAAGTGAAAACAAACTATACTTGGAACTTATGGTCATAAATTCAACTGACGTACTTTGGTGGGCCATCGTTCCATGTATAGTTCAGCAATAACACGTAGTCGTAGACTTGCTTGTTTCTGTAGAGGCAAGTAGCTTGTGGTTCCATAAGCATTTGCAGAAGATTTATGTTTATGTTTGAGCGCTAGCGAACGCTGACAGGTTCAAATATGTTCCAACCTGTCAAGATTGGAATGAGTACAGGTGCTCTGACGCCATCGCCTGATTTGAGGATAGAAGAAGCTAAGTGCTGCAATTATTGACAACCATATACTGAGAATCTAATCTGCCACGCCAAAAGCTACATCTATGGCAATCAAGAAATAAAAGGACGAACTGAGATGAGATCCAAGCAAACAGCAATCGCCATCCATCGAGTCACATCCTTTGTTGTTGTGTGTTAATAAATGAAGCTCTTGTCCCTCCAAATTAAGATAGTTATCACACTGTCTTTCTCGCCAGTTATTATTATATTGTAACCTGAGTTTCTGTAGTATTAATAACGGTTAATTAAAAAAAGTTTAAATTTGTATAATTTTATAATTATAGCTCAAATTTTAAAAGGTAATAATAAAATACTCAAATTTTTACTTTTTAATTTAAATTGACATCTTTTTGTCAAATTTGTTGAAGTAATTTGTCACATACTCCAAAAACCTTAACTACAAGTTAAAACTAATACAATAAATGAAGATTAATGAAACATCTTTTAATCATATAACTAAAAACGACGTCATCTTTTAAAAATAAAATTCCTAAATCAATTTATGCAGTCTAGACGCCTTCATCCTTCGTTTTTAATTTGTTCTCCCAACTCCCTTACTAATACACGTAAGTCAAAATTAACACAATAAATCTTCATTAATGAAACAATGCCGTTTAATTACATAGCTAAAATGATGTCGTTGTTTAAAAATAGAATCCTTAAGTTAGTTTATACAGCCCTGACATGCTCACCTTTCATTTTCAGTTTGTTCTCTAACCCTTACCTTTCGTTTTCAGTTTGTTCTCCTAATATTCCAAGCTACTCTCATATTGTATTGCACTACAACATCAAGTCGCTCTTCATTTTCATTTCATTCTCCCGACGCTCTTAGCCCCTCTCATATCGCAGCAAGCTCATTTTGCTCTTACATCATAGTCGGCTACATTGAGGCTGCGTAAACTGATTTAGGAATTTTATTTTTAACAATGACGTCATTGTAATTATGTGATTAAAGGATGAAGTTTCATTAATTTTTATTTACTGTGTTAATTTTAGTTGATGTATATTAAGAGTAATTTTAGCTTATATGTATTAATAGTTAGAGTTTCTGAAAAACATGATAAGCCACGTCAATAAACTTAGCAGAGAGATTAACGTCAGGCTAAAATTAAAAAAATTGAAAATTTAAACATTTTATTATTATTTTTTAAAGTTTTTACTATAATTATAAAATTGGGCAAAGTTTGAAAAAAAATAATTAACCCTATTAATAATTAATGGGTTACTGTGCTCGATTTAATAACTATTATGATAGGAATGTAAAAAGGATTTGGGGTATGAATTTTAAGAAATTTTATACTTATAAGTGATTGTTTCATACAATAGTGTAATTAATCTGTTTGAATTATTCATTGATAAATCGCCGAAACCAAACATTAAGTAATAGCTATTTCATATTGTATCAGTTAAAATAAACAATAATATCTGATGTGATAAAACATGATAAATTTAAAGAGTAAGCATTTCTCTCAAGTATAGTAACATTCAAACTGCTATGTTTCACAGCCTTAAGATGTCTGGACACTTTCTTCAACTTCAAGCATAAAGGCCTTGAGGTTCTTGTCTGAAGAACCACCTTCTTTAGAAGCCTCTCTCGCCAAACCCTTCCATTTCATAGCATTCCTTCGCATCTCTTGTGCTCGCTCTCCATCATCCATCACCATTTCTATACACCTCTTGAACTCCTCCTTCTCAACTGTTCCATCTTCATTGGCTCTCACTCTCACTCCTGTCTTCCACAAATCTTGCACTAGTTTAGCATTCACTGGTTGATCAGTCCACTGTGGGAATGACACCATTGGAACCCCTGAAACCAAGCTCTCGAACGTTGAGTTCCACCCGCAATGTGTCAGAAAACAGCCTACTGATGGATGTGACAGAACCCCCACTTGCGAACACCATGGCACTATCTTCCCTTTTCCTTCCAATTCTCCTCTGCAACTCAGTGTATCGTCTAATCTCTCTTTTTCATTTCCATTTTCCCTCATGACCCACAAGAATGGACGGTCAACATCTACCAATGCAAGAGCAAGTTCCTCCATTTGTGACTTTGTTAGCATAGAGATGCTTCCAAAAGATATGTAAATCACAGAGGATGCAGGTTTTGAGTTGAGCCATTCGATGTAGTCGTTTGTACCTTTGAAAAGATCTCCTCCAAAGGAAGTATCAGATGGATCTTTTCCATCCAAAAAAGCTGATGGAATCAAAGGCCCAACTCCTACCAATCTATACTTGTCAATAGATTTCAAAGCTTCGCTTTCTAGATCATCAAATGTGTTGACAAGTACTAACGGGTTGGCTTCTTCTTCAAGGTTCTCTAGATGTTGCTTCATAATAGGGAGTGCAGTATTGTTTTCATTCGTCTTATTGAAAAAAGAAGGCACATCGGAGCTTGCAAGCGGTGGCAATCCAGGTACTTCCAACAAAAACTTGGGATTGTTTATGTTTTCCTTGATAAAGTTACCATAACCATTGAAGCTATGGTAATAGACACTCAAAACCGCGGCAGGTTGGTTCCACAGAAAAATGGACGGTACGTGCAATTCGCGAGCAACTTTTGCAACCCATGGAAGGAGAGTGCAATATACTACACAAGTAAAAGGGTTACCATTTTCAGAGCTCGCTACAATGAGTTGAGCTAGAGACCTTGGGCCAACACTACAAAGCTTGGAGAAGTAATGGTCTAATGTGTCAGAGTTTGGATTTGGATTGAACCCGTCATCATATCCATCGCTGAAGCCAGCGAAAGACAAACTCTTATTGGAGCTTTCATTTTTGGTCATTCGACGGAGAGCACCTATGGTTGTGGCGACAGTGACTTCAACGCCAACACCCACCAGGCGCTTTGCAAATTGGAGGGCAGGGTTTATGTGGCCCTGTGAAGGAAACGCTACCAGAAGGATGCGGGTTTTCATCATTGCCCTAGGAACTTAATACCGACAGTTGCTTTAGTTGCGTACTGAAAGCGAGGTTGTGAGTTCCTAGCTTGGAATCGATGCCCTATGTATAATATAAAGAGAGCGGTACTACAAATGTAGAATGACGTTTGCAGTGACGGTTTCTGGAGGGGGCTCTGACGCTCCAATGATGTCGTGGCATCTGTTTGGTGTGCCAGAAAAAATTGTCGTAATGGTATAATAATTGAAGAGGATCTTGTCATCAATACAATACATGGAATAGGAAAATTCTAAGCAGAACTTCTTTGACAACAAGATTAGGCCAATAGGCCTGCTAATGCTTCACAGTATAATAAGAGAATCGGGTTCAATTTTACCTAATATTTGGAGAATTCTGTAAAATCAAATACTCTTTTCTGAAAGAAATCCCACTAAAATTTTAAAAGTTCGTTTTTTCAATAGAAACCTCTCGAGTCGCATTGAACGATGACAAAAGTATAAAGGAAATAGTTCCATATAAATACAGTATATGTCTTTGTCAGTACAATTCGACCTACTAAAGAAATTAAGACAAGACTAGACGTCTAAATTATATTCATCACAAATGGATCTATTGAGATTACTAAACCAATTGCTATGGTACAGAATAAAACAAAAATGACTACTAAAGTTACTTAAGCATTACGTCGGGTTTAACGAATAAGCAAAAAAAGTTTTTTCTCTCCATCACCTTCTCCTTGCTGTCACTAACAACCGTATTTATTCATACCTCAGAAATTACTTATTAGCTTTACGTTTACCTCTTAAAGTCGGCAACGTCAACAAGATTATATTACCATGCACATGAAATTGTAACTATCGCATGTTATTGTCATAATAGTCTTAACCTTATAAAAAGTTTAGTATATCAATGTCAGGCTTGAAACATGTTATAGATTCATTTTCGATTACTAGCTAATACACTTTGACGATTTATCTAATTCGGTTTTTGATTATGAGATTTCATTATATTGAGCTTCGATATTTTACGCTTTATACTACTAATAGACCCAAGGATTTCATTAGTATTAATAAAATGGAATAATTGAATGTAATTGCTTTAAATTAAATTGACATTAGAAAGTATTTAAGATTAAACTACAATTATGTAAAACATGTAGTTTTCTAATTGTCACATTACAAAATCTTCAAATAAAAATATTGCACAAAATAGAAGCAATATACGAGAAAATAAAAAAAAAATACAAGAAAAAAATAGAAGAATTTTTTTGGCCTATGTTCATGAGTAAGGATGCATAATTCTTTTATTATTGTGAGGAAGATAGCGTAAGGAGAAGTTCGACAACTACTTTACAAAACCCTTCTCAAAGGTTCTCACCAAGGTCTTTTAAGATCTCTACTTACAAAATTCTTATAAAACTATATGTAAACTAAGATTACTTTTAAGAAGTCTAAATACGGTAAAACTTTATTACTATATAAGTCTAAAATGACCGATATTCTACTTTAATAAAAGTTTAAGGTCATTAAAACTTTGTTTTCATAATTGTCTAGTGATATTAAAGCTCCATTGCACCATAATTCAAGGTGTATTTCATAATTTCCTATTTTTATTTGAATTTTCTAACATTTAACTAATGATCACTTTCTGCCACAAATCTCTAAAGGCTTCAAGCTATGTGAGTATTCACCGAGTCTATTCTACATTAAACCTCTGTGATATGAGGATAGTCATGGAACTTTGTAAGCAAAATGGAACCAAAGATGAGCTAGTAATGTCGAAGAGACCAATAACAAGATCAAGAGTTAAGAAGTTCAAAGAAGCGCTTCAATCCTATATGGGTTGAATTATTTGCTGTTATTAGTGTTATTTTTGTTAGAATTTGAATTGGGGGCATCTTGTTCTTGTGTAAAAAAAAAAGGAAAAAATAAAAATTAGTTTCTAGCATTAAAGAGAATGAAAAAAAACTGTTGCTAGCATTTTATAAAAAAACATTAGTTGTTAAAAAAGGAAAGATTTGATTTGGTTGGTGGCGAGATCTTGTTTCTATACATATTTTGGGTAGAATTTATGGCAATTATTAACATGGGAATAACCAAAATTTAGATTTGGTCATTTAGGAAGTTAGTTGGAATTAGTCATATCTTAAATTAGGAAAATTAGTTAGAAAAGTCAACAAGCAAAAATTTCATCTTTAGAGTTGGCGTGATTATAGGTTTCTCTTTTGTTAATTTCCTATTTTATTTAGTGTCTTTATATCTTTGCATCCAAGTTGACTTTTCCACTAGGAAAATTTCAATTTCCGTATTTATGCATTAGTTTCGTCATTTTCTTTCATTCTAAGTTTCTATTTTTTATCTCTTACTTCCATTTACACCATAATTAACAAATTGATTCTTGTTAATTTAAATTCTATATTTATGGGCAACATATATCCTTTCTCCTTGTGTGCCTATTTTGCCTTCATTTATTTCGATATACTTAGCTTCTAGTGTTGTGCCCATCATCTTTCTTAGGTGTTTTTATTTCATTCCTAAATCTTAATTTGTTAGTTGTGAATTACATTGAGTGGAAATTGAATTCTGAAGTGCAATTGAGAATAGTAAGCTTGAGTGCAAAAAGGCTTAAGCATGTAAGCTTAAAAGAGGGTCAAAGCTAATTTTGAGTGAAACACAAGTCAAATGCCATCTTTTGAGTGAAACATATAAGGGAGTGAATTGTGAGGTTATCTTTTTAGGCAAACATTTTTCTTGCAACTTTTTGTTATAAGAATGGCCAATAGAAGAAATGGAAAGGAAACATTACATGAGGAGGATGAAAATGTGCATGATTTTAAAGTGATTTATAAAGCATTCATGAATGATTTCAAGAAGTTGTCTACTAAGTGGATGAGATGGATGAGAGAATTAATGAAACCAATAAAATCTAAAATCATAGTAGAACAATTGACAGTCATAGGAATGGGAAGGAAGAATTGGAAAGAATGTATGACAAGTATGAAGATGAAGTGCAATCCGTGAGAGGTAAAGTAAGGAGAGAAGAAAGAGTGGAGAGAAAAGATAGCAACAATAATTCAATCAAGATGAAAAATTCACCCTTCAAAGGTAAGAATGATGCTGAAGTGTACTTAAAATGGGAAAGAAATGTGTACATAATTTTTGCTTGTTACAATTATTCTTAAGATAAGAAAGTGAGATTGACAGCAACAGAATTCTCTAATTATGGATTAATTTAGTGGGATGAATTGGTAAACAATAGGAGGAGGAATAGGGAACCACCTATATCCACTTGGGAAGAGATGAAAGGAGTGATGAAGAAAATGTTTGTGTCACCTTATTACCATAGAGAGTTGCACTAACAATTACGTAGATTCATATAAGGAATAAAATCAGTAGAAGATTATCACAAAGAGATGGAGATGTTATTGATTAAAGCTAACATAGAAAAGGATAAAGAAGTGACCATGGTGCAATTTATGGGTGGATTGAATAGGAAAATTGCTAATGTGGTTGAGTTGCAACATTATATAGAGATGAAGGACCTAGTGAACATTATCATAAAGGTAGAGAAGCAATAAAAACAAAGAAGGACTGCCAAGTCTTTCTCAAATTTTAGTAGCAAATGGAATTCAAAATGGAGCAAAAGAAAAGATAAGAAGAGAGAGCACTATTCATCTTTAGGGTTGGCGTGGTTATAGGTTTTTCTCTAAGTTATCATCTATAGATCTTGTTGTTGGAATTTTACAAATTTGATGATCACCTTTATTCGTGGTCTAGCATCTAAAGGAATAGGAGAAGGATTTTTGTAGGGGATGCACACATAACGGAGATCTAATCCCCCTATTATTAGCAGTGAACTTTCCCTTTTTCTTGTGAATTTGTCAAAAAGATTCTTTATAACTCTCCATCTTTATTTAAACTTTTCTTTTGAAATTTGCTTATTTTAATTAGTGTGTTTTATTTGAGTTTTTGTCCCTTTTCAAATTAACATGCCTCATTTTGGTAGCTTGGGGCAAAGGTGTCCAACCGTGGTGATTTAATAGGAAAGGTCAAGGTCAAAGTTGTCGAGTCATTATTTCCCGAGTTCAAGACAATAAATTTTGAAACAGAGGACTATAAGGATAATCCAATTAGGTGATTTCAAAGATATGAGGGAAGATTTTATCATTCCCTGCTTCATGAATATTTGGCACTTTCTTCCTTCTAAAAGAGCTTGTTTTGGCACGTATAGAGAGATATGCATTTATTATGATAACTTTTAGGCTGGGGGCCATTCAATGACTAGAGGAAACAAGTTTAGAAACAAACTAACTCCATCATCATTCTTAGTGTTTCATTTTAACGTTTAAGGTATTTTGTTACTTATAAGGAAATAAGCCAACTCTTAAACTTTTTAAGTTTTTTGCATCAAATTCGTCCCTTCAAAAAGCTTCCATGTTTGTAGATCATGAACATCAAGCTTGGGATCGACCTTAAAAAACTACTAAAGGGGACTTGTGGGTTAAAAAAAAAGTTTCTTATTTATATCTTGAAATATGCGATTGAGTGGAATTTTAATTAAGTTTGGGAAAAGTTGACTCAAGGTTTCAACAAGATGTAAAGGTTAGATTCGTTTCTAGCCTCTCACTTATAGACCATGTTAGATTGGCTTATAAGAATCCCTTCTTTCTAAGGAGTTACTTTTGGAGGAAGTTTTTTTTAAGAAACTAGCTTTGTCAATCAGCAAGCTTATAAGTTGTTTACTTATACATTTATTGTTCTTATATAGATATTCGTTACCCATTTTTCGTGTATTTTGTAGGGATGTATCAAACTTAGTCTTATGCCTATAGTTCTTCAAAAGGAGGATGCCTTTTAAAAATAGGAAAATGGTAACATCATAAGAAGCCATTCGTACCCAATTAGGTATAATAGTGAGCTGAGCTAGGCCCAACCTATTTTTTTCAAGCTTAACCTAATTAAGCTTAGACTTTAGACTGTCCAATTAGATTGAACTAAAATAATATCAATTAAAAAAGCATGCCAACTCATTAACCACAATAGTTTTATTTTAATAAATCATATTAAAATGTATTTAATTTAGGTCATTCAAGTAATGTTGATCTTTCTAAGTTTGAACTTGAATTGGAATATAATCTACTCGAATTAAATTTAGGTTATTCAAGTAATATTACACTGATCCTTCTAAGTTTGAACTTGAATTAGAGTATAATCCACTCGGATTAAATTTATTAAATTTAGGTCTAGCCATTTTCTCCATCCTTATACCTCGTAGGTTGCATCTTTTAACTCCTATGGATATACTTGGACAAGGAGTTGGCTGGCCAAAAGTGCTCCAAAACCTCAACATTTCCCAATATATGTCACTTAGTCGACCACCTCTTAAGTTATAGTTGCTAAGGAGAAAAGGAAGGCAACCAGGTCTAAATTAGAGCAATATATCCTAATGGGATGCAAAGAATAGAGATTTAGTTCATGATAAGGTCATACTTGTAGGGCAGATGAGTCGAGGTCTAGTCCTAAAAGACATCAAAAGATATGGTGTCCGTCCTTCAAAGACCTTGCGATGGAAAAGTTTCTCTTACGTTTGAAATACTTTAGACTTGATGGTGTTGTTGGCCTTTCGGTCATTCTCGAAACGCCTTGTTATTGATGATTTTCTAGGTTAAACAATGTCTTTTTGCTAGTGTGAGAGTTTCTTATTATTGATGAAACATATCTACAAGTCCCTTGATTTGTCCTTATAAATTGAAGAATATGACATCCACTAAATTGATCTTGTTCACTTTTCTACTAGGAAGCTCTCATTATTGTTGATCTTCCCATTGTGAAATCTTCAAAAACACTCATTTTAACTTTGGCTTAATCCAATTTCACACAAGGTGCCAATTTATATTGTGCATACATAACTTAATGTTGAGTACAACCCTATTTAATTGATTGTTGGGCTTTTACAAAACAATATTGGAAGTTTCTTTAAGTTAATTCTTAATCACCAAAAGTTGAGAAAAAACAAGAAAAATAGGAGATTTTGAAGTTTAAGTGATCTTTTTCTTATTTCACGATTTCTTTTTATCTTTTTATATTTAAAATTACGTGGTGATGAAGGGTACAGATTTTCTGTAACCCTTATTCTGTACCTATTCAGTATCTTTTTGATCTCAACCATTCAATATAATAAATTGAATTGTTAAGATAAAAAAGGGATAGAAATTAAGTACGATGTAGAAAATACAGAAACTCTGCTTCCGGTGATGAGTAGAACTGTCGAGCAACTCTTACACACATTCAGGTCTTGGATTTCCGACGTTAGAAACAGAGTGGCAAGAAGCAACAAAAGAAGGAGACTTGTTGCGGAAAGGAGGCGGATGGCAACACAGAGGATTCAAGAAGTGAGTCTTATTCGTTTCTGACAAGTTGTCAAAGTGAAGATTAGGCCCACAATCCTTACATAAAGGCTTGTATTTGACAAATTGGATAAAGCAAATATATAATCCGACAGAAGTATGGTCGTCCTATATAGTCGATCCTAAGGAAATAAGGAAAAATGGTCCAAGCATTATGACCAAAACCTATGATAAGAGTGGATATTTTATCCCAGTAGCCATTTCCAGTGTCCTATATGATTAGGGTTAGAGTTAAAATCAAAATTATATTTAAAAAAAACTAAAATTCCACGTGTACATCTTAAAGACAAGAAATATTGAATATGTTTCGTTATTAAAAACAAGATAGCCTTTTTTTTAATTTTAATTTTGGCGAAACACCCCTGAACTGACGCCTTCAATCTTTTGACTTGAGGTCCTATCAAACTGCCTATGATTGGGGAGTTTGGAGCTAAATAGGAAGTGGGCCACTGAATCTAACCCGATAATTAAGGTTAGACCTCCTGGAAACAAGGAAAAGGGGTTTAGGTCAAGAACTATATAGCCGGATCATAAAATATGTTATGGTGACTTATGTAACTTTTGAATGTGAATGCTATATGCAAGGAGCTTAACATGTGGGCATTATAATTAAGAACTGATTTTGACAATGAGCAACCACGATGGTAAGTAAATCAGACCAAAAACAGTAGAATTAACAAAAAAGAAACTAATAATAATTTTTATGTTTTTAATAAAAGATGATATTATGTTTTTGCAATAATCAAACCATACCTAAAACATCGGGGTCCCTCACTCTCGCTTTCTAAGTTGTAACGCCTACACACTCTCATTCTTACCTCAATCGCTTTCTCTGACTCTCTGTTTGTGGAAGTGGAATCCACCAACATGGGTCATCCCCTCCTGCTTCTGCTGCTCCTCCTCCTCCTCCTCCTCTCTCCGGTCAGCGCCGACGACGGTGCAGTTATCGTCAAACTCGCCAAGTCCATAAGCCCATTACCACCCGGCTGGTCAAGATTCGCTTCCTTCGGGTTCTGTAATTGGGACGGCATTTACTGTGATTCAACCAAACAGCATGTCATTTCCATTTCTCTTACTCGCCGGAATCTACGTGGCTCTCTACCTGGTGAAATCTCAAACTTGTCGGAGCTTCAGTCGTTGTCCGTCCAAAACAACATGCTCTCCGGCGATATACCCTCCTTCGCTAATCTCACTAACCTTCAATTCATTTTCCTTGACTTCAACAATTTCACTTCCGTTCCTGTCGGTTGCTTTCAGGGTCTCACGAGTTTGCAGACTTTGAGTATGGGGAACAACGTAAATCTTGCTCCTTGGCAACTTCCTCTCGATCTCGCTACTTCCACCACTCTTACTAATTTGACGGCTAATGAAGCTAATGTCTTTGGTTCGATTCCGGACATTTTTGGGTCGTTGCCAAGTTTGCAGAATTTGAGATTGAGTTACAATAATCTGACTGGTGTTTTGCCAGCTTCTATGGGTGGTTCTGGTATACAGAACTTGTGGTTGAATAATCAACAGATGGGTTTAAGTGGTAGAATCGATGTGCTTGCTTCTATGACCCAGTTGGTTCAGGCTTGGTTACACAAAAATCAGTTTACTGGTCCAATTCCTGATCTTGTTGAATGCAAGAACATTTTTGACCTGCAACTGCGAGACAATCTGCTCACTGGAATTGTTCCGGATTCTTTGATTTCGCTTCCTTCGCTCCGCAATGTCTCTTTGTCAAATAACAAGCTGCAGGGTCGCAACCCTGTGTTTCCTAACTCTGTCAAGGTTGTGAATGATGGTATCAATAATTATTGTGCTGCTCCTGGAGTTGCATGTGATCCGCAAGTCGACATCTTGCTTGCGGTTGCTGGGGGTTTTGGTTACCCCGTGTCTCTGTCTGATAAGTGGGGAGGTAATGATGCTTGTGATAGTTGGCCTTCTATTACATGTGATGCAGGGAAGAAGAATGTTACTATTGTGACTTTGTCAAAGCAGGGTTTACAGGGGACGATATCGCCTGCGTTTGGAAATCTCACTACACTGCAGAACTTGTATCTTAATGACAATAATTTGACTGGCTCCATTCCTGATAGCTTGACGAAATTGCCACAGTTGCGCGTCCTTGATGTTTCCAACAACAATCTATCTGGTAAAGTCCCAGTTTTTCCAAATACTGTGAAATTTATAACTAGACCGGGGAATGCTCTTTTAGGTACTGAAATTAGCCCTGGTGGCAGCCCGGGATCACCTGGTACCGGTTCTGGCGCATCCAGTGGAAGCTCAAATGGCACATCAGGGGGTGTAATTGCTGGAATCGTTATTGCTGCTGTCGTTTTCCTTGCTGTTTTGGCGTTTTTGTTGTACAAATGCATAAAACGGAAAAATAAGTTTGGGAGGGTGGACAAAGGTAATAGAGGGGACGCCATGGTTAAGAATGGGGTGGAGGATGGTTTTAATGGTCGTATTGAAACTCCTAGTGAGTTACGGAGTCCAAGTGTTAGTGGTGATAGTGGCCATAAGATTCTTGAGGGTGGGAATGCGGCAATACCCATTGAAGTTCTTAGACAAGTGACAAACAATTTTTGTGAGGATAATGTCATTGGAAGGGGTGGTTTTGGAGTTGTTTACAAAGGGGAGTTGCATGATGGGACTAAGATTGGGGTTAAAAGGATGGAATTCTCCTCGATGGGCACCAAAGGTTTGAATGAGTTTCAGGCAGAGATTGCTGTGCTTACCAAGGTTAGACACAGACATTTAGTTGCCCTGTTAGGATTCTGTACGAACGGCAACGAGAAGCTCTTGGTCTATGAGTATATGCCCCAGGGTACACTAGGACAGCATTTGTTTGAATGGCATGAGCGTGGTTTGTCTCCACTTACCTGGAAACAACGTGTTACCATTGCCTTGGATGTGGCAAGAGGAGTTGAGTATCTGCATAGTTTAGCTCAACAAAGTTTCATTCATAGAGACTTGAAGCCTTCAAACATTCTTCTAGGGGATGACATGAGAGCTAAAGTGGCAGATTTTGGTTTGGTTAGAAATGCACCCGATGGAAAGTATTCAGTGGAAACACGATTGGCAGGCACATTTGGATATCTTGCTCCTGAATATGCTGGTAAGTAGCTTGCCACATATCTATCTTTGTTTTTATGCCAATTGCAATTGTTAATGTGGTGACCTATGATGCATAGTTCGTTTCAGCAAAGACATGAGACTAAAAAGGTAGGATACACCACATTGCGCATGTCTCATTGAGAAAAAAACATTAAAGTTAGGTATAATTTTTAAAAACAATATAACCGGAATTGAATTCCAGAATGTTGCATTACTGTAATTCTTAGACAAAGGGACAGAACTATTTCATTATTGTTCAAAATCCTGCTACACCTTGCGACACAATGATATAAGACTTAACTCATTATGGTTTGGAGTTCTTACTCCTGACTTCGTATTATATTTCCATGTTCAATATGTGAGACAATCTTCTAAAGAATTTTTAAACCTTTCCAAATTGGTCAGAAGTTTGAAAGCGTCCTCAAATCATTCCTTTCATATTGGGGTGGGAGGGGTTTGAAGGGATGGGCTTGACAATGTGAATTCTTTTCTTACTGTCCTTGAAGTCATAATTTTTTGCATGTATCAGCATGACTTTGTTTTTCTATCGCATTCTGTTAATAATCTTCCGTAACATAAAACTCTATATCTGGCTACAACTTTGAGTCTGTTGTTAAAATGCATTTTCTTTCTTTTATTGTTCTGTGTGCATGTATACGCGGTTTGTTTCAATTCTTAAATTTCCAAAATTATGCTCTTTTGACCTTGACGAATTTTTATGGACATTTTGCTTTCTTATTTCTTGTTGATTTGTTAATGATTCTTGTCCTTTCAGCTACTGGAAGGGTGACGACAAAGGTAGATGTTTTTGCCTTTGGAGTTGTTCTAATGGAGATGCTAACTGGAAGAAAAGCCCTTGATGACACTGTGCCAGATGAGAAAGCTCATCTTGTCACTTGGTTCCGCAGGATCCTAATAAGCAAGGAGAACATTCCCAAAGCACTTGATGATACTCTTAACCCCGATGAGGAAACCTTAGACAGCATTTATAGAGTGGCTGAGCTAGCAGGACATTGCACTGCTCGTGAACCGTACCAAAGACCTGATATGGGGCATGCTGTCAATATTTTGAGTCCCCTTGTTGAACAATGGAGGCCTGCTAGCCAACAAGAGGAAGAAAGTTATGGAATTAACCTTCATATGAGCCTTCCTCAAGCCCTTCACAGATGGCAAGCTGATGAAGGTTCGTCAATGACGTTTGATGGTACATCCTATTCTCAGAGTCAGACAAGTCTTCCCCCAAAACCATTTGACACATTTACTTCAAACGATGCCCGGTAGCAAGTGGAAAGCATATAAGAATTTTGAAGAGAAGAAAGGGGAAAAAGGTAAACATTCCCATCCTTTCTGATTCTACAGATTATCCATAGAGATCATAGGGGTCACCAGAGTGTCACGGTTTCACGCTATTGGTTGGTCTTATATGTTTCTTTTTCTTCCATGATCTTAACCGGTCTAAAGATGCACCATTAGGGTTAAATCTGATATCTATTGGATGCACAAAGCTAACCGATTGATTTATTACATGAGGTGGGAGAAGGGATGTTAGATAGGCAGCACTGTTTTGATTTGTAAAACTTAGCTATAGATTGCTACTCATGTTGTCTTTGGGCATGGAAATATTATATATTCTTTCTGATATTCTCATTGATGTAGTCCTTCAACCTGAAGTAACTTTTGTGTTTGCTCAGAATCAAAAGACCAGCAAATATCGTGAAGATGAGTTGGGGTGTGGGAGTGTGTATGTTTGTTTATTAGGATGTTTTGTCCTTGTGAATTAGGTAGGATAGAAACTAAAATGGGTTGAAAGTTGGTACCTTTTATGACTACGCGCATATGTTGTAGAGACCTTTACCATATTATACTTACTAGTGGAGATATGGCCTTCTTTAATTTCATTGATGCCATTTGACAGTATTGAATGCTAAATCGAGGCCTTCAATCATCATAAATGTTGCAGTGGTTGGTCGAGGATCATTGATAGTCTCAGGCTGCCTTGTTTCTATAATATTCAACTAAAGATGAAGAAACAAAAATGAGACTGTAGGCTTTATTTTGCTATTTCTCAATTAAAAAAAAGGAAAATTATATTATTTTACTACTTATTGGATCAATTTCACTTGCAGGTACGCTTCTCTTGTAAAGTTTGTGCCACCAATCTCCGTATAATATAGGAAGATACCAAATAGGCCAGGTTTTCCATTTATGTAGTGTAAAAGTCACCTCCAATTGATTTCGTTTTCTTACAATATATCTATTATTTTAAATTATTAAAGAACTGCTTTATAAGTTTAAATTATATTAAGACAAACAAGCATATGACTGCTCACATACGCAACAGTCAATCATATCATATGATTGACTGTTGCGTATGTGAGTGACAGAAGTGCAATAATAATCTTGAATCTATTAAATTGATATAGATCGTAAGTCATGTACTTTGAATAAAATCTTTTACAATGTGCGACTGCGAAAACTTAAAAAGAGGGGAACAATTAGCCACATGCATCCATAGACAAGGAGACGAGAAGGAATGATGCTGTTGTAAACTCGTTGGCTTGGATCCTTGCAAAATACAGATACCATTGTCAAGTTTTACAAGCCAAGCCAAAAAATTGAAAAGTGTTATAAAAGATAGAAATAATATGGTGTACCACTAATTGTAGATGCACCATTTCATAGTTAGTGTACATATGGA
>JAOTIZ010000005.1:9704548-9722436 GCA_027123425.1 Erythroxylum panamense
GGTGATCACATGTGTATTAGGTGGTTACAATGTACTATAAATAGATGGGTTCATTTGATGTAATACACACCATTTTTTCATAAGAAGAATTCTCCTCTCCCAAATATTCTCACATTTTAGTTTCGATTTTATAACAAAAAGAACTCCTTGAAGATTTAGAAAACAAAAAGGACAGAGATAATATGCAATTAAAATTAAAAGGAAAACTGACAGCTGTTGATAATACGACTGAAAAGCTAAAACAAGATATTGAAAGTCACAGCTTACCAAATTCCACAATGGATTTCCAAGTTTTAATTACAGCCACGCCTGCACGATTCTAGGGCAAATAGTTACACATCTTCTGCTACAAGGAAATGATCCCAATTGTTCATACCTGCTCCTTCAACTAATAACTATACCTTTATTATTATTATTATTATAGCAGATAACGTTCAAGATACAGCTACGACAAATCCATTCGTCGTGCTACTCTTGAGAACATGACTGAATTTACCATTAAATGGCTAGGGACCAAGACAATTTCTGGTTTTATATATATACAACCAGAAATATATATATATGTATATATATAAGTAGACGCCGGAAGACAATAAGGCTCCTCAACATAGGTAGTGGGCTTAAGGCTGAGTTTTAAGAGTTCAGTTAACATGCTGATGAGGATGGGGTTTCTAATAATGAACAGGTCACACCTACAAAACTTGCAAATATATAAGTCATAAGACGAGACGGCCCAACTTAACAATTCTGAAGTTGCAGTGACGAACATAATTTATCCCATCCCGTTTCACGTTATTCCTTGGCAGTGCCAAACAGTTGGCTATATAGCTATATGTCGCTGAGCTCGATGAGAGTTCTGTCACTTCACTTAGTTCAGTGGAGTGCTTTCTTCTTGCTGAAACCGTAGTCAATAGTAGACAAAGCAGCAGAAACCCCAAATATAATTGAAATAATAAAATAGGGCAACTGAGGCAAATGCTAAGGAACGCGTGGCGTTTGCAACTTTGTAATAACTAAACAACTCCAGAATGTGTTACCTAGTAAGCAAAAACAGGGATGTTCCAAATTCAACTCCTTTATCTAAATACTTTGTGACATTCCCATGTTACGAACTCATGCGACAGCCAAATTAGCATTACTAAAACTGAACGGCATTGGATCATAAGATTCACTAAAAAGTAGCTGATATTATTCCACGCTACAACCGCAACAAGTCAGAAGAACTGTTGCACCAGCTCCAGTTTTGTCTCTAAGATTTAACCCCCCTAGCCATCGTCATTACCACTGCGGAGGGATTTTCATATATGAATCACTTTACAATTCTAGATCATTACATGCTAACTGGGGCACCCAACTCGCCACTTGAACACCGAGTGAGAAAAGTCGTATCTTGACTTCCAATTTAATTCGCCTTGCCCTGACCAGAAGTTCGCAGGGTAAAAATAATTTTTTAAAAAAAGAATGTAGTTTTGTGGAGCTTGTAAAAAGCACAATGACCATAACTTTAGCCATCGATAACAGCACAGATGAATAATAGCTTTCAGCAGCAAGCCAAACAAAACTTTGAAGTTAAGGTTGGAGCAAGAAACTATATTTTTTTGGCTATTGATCAACTTATGCATAAGACCACTAACTTATATAAATGTACAAGCTAGAAAGTCAAGAAATAAATACAGGTCGAGAGAGCCATATGGAAGTCAAATTAAAGCTCATACTATGCCCAAACGTTCATCAGCCTTAGAAAAACTAAGCTTAAGGAACAAAAACCAGCTCTTCCCTCATGAATGACTTTGAAACTTCTACTACTTGGCATGCTGAAATAATTTGGATATTCTGTCCAATGCTCAAAAGCAAGAAAGGGTTAGGAATTGATCAAGACCGGATAGAACGAGAAAATGAGACTCCCTGTCTAATCAGACTCTTCATCGCTGGCGTTAAGTCCTGGTTTCATAAAAAACGCAAGAACATTTTAATGGAATGGAGGAAAAACTTTAAGATCATGAGAATTGCTTCAGATTATAAACTAAATGATTAAGGACTTCTATTTATACCAACGTCTAAACTGATAATGATATCAAACACCATAAAGACTAAATATTGTCCCCTAGCAATTTGAAATATTGACTCTGTAGCACAAGTGCAAATGAAACATATTGAATTTGAAGTGCAAAGGATACTACCAGAAAGAGGAAACACACATGCACTGGTTATAAATTTTGTCTTATGAAGTCATAACTGAGCAAAACCTTATTACTATGATAATGATTTTTTGGTACTTTGCTTTCACAAACCGTAAGTTCAACAAAGCAAATATATGCAACTATTGCTTTGTGCGGCGTAATCTAAAGGCAAGCAGTGTTTGACATAGCCATATCTTGAAAAAGTCTATAGAGGGACTTTTTTTCATATGACTGGCTTTGCCAATTGAATGGAATTGAAAGCTTAACACAAGCCAGATACATTCAAAGAGAGGCCTTATTTTCCACCGTTAACAGGCTTGCTTGACACAGCAAACTAGCAAAGTCATTAGTAAAAGAAGGCACAGTATATTAGACGAAGACCTGAGTATTTGTATCCTTGTTCTGCAAAACACCCAACTATGGGCAGATGTAACCGCCACTCTAAATCACTAAAAAATAGCCATTGCAATTCTATCTACCTACATATTATCCAAAATGAAAGCACTATAAACCAAACATTAGCACATATAGCGAACAATAAACCTGCAAATATAGACTACTAAGTGTGCCCATTTCGACACTTGCATAAGTTGAAGCAATTTAAATTCAAGAATAACATACATCAAATTCTTGATTTCAATCCCAAAATAAATATTCTACAGCAAATCAAGCTAAAGTACGCAAAGCCATACCGATCTACTAGTGTTGAATATTAAGCATGGACTTGGCCTCAGTCTGTTCCTCCATCAACTTATCACTAGCATACTTACTCAGCAACTCCATCTTCTTCTTCTCCAACACCATCCTTTCAATCTCCTTCTCGTCTGGCAGTGGCACGTGCACAACAAACTCCCTCTCCTTCTCGTTCCTCTCCTTCTCCTTCTCCCTCTCCCTCCTCTCCTCCTCCACCACATCTTCCTCCTCCTCAAACAACACCTCTGCCCCCACACTAACCACCTCCATCGCCCCTCTCCTCGCCTCTCGTCTTATCTCCTCCATCCTTCGCCACTCCTCCACCGCGGCCCCCCTCATTCTCTCTTCCGCGGGCCCCTCCACTCTCTCCAACACTCCATCTTCATCGTCTCTATATCCATAATAACTTGCATCAATCCGTTTATATATATCATACCTCGTCTTTCGCTTCCTCAGCTCTGGAGGCTTCTCAAACAGTTCACGAACTCCTGGAAGCTTCTTCGCCGCTCCAAAGTAACGGTATCCCGGTCCGCGTCCGCTAGGGTTTGGGACGTCCACGATATTTCCTTCTAAATCCGTCATTTTTGGTGCGTGCTTCGCATAGTTAGGACCCCCGAGCTCGACAATCCGACGCTCCCAGTGCGTTTTCTCGCGAATGAGCTTATTGATCTCGTCGTTCAAATCGCGCAGTCGGTGCTCTCCAAGACCTTCGTTCTGAATCTCGGCGACCTTCCGGCCAATTTCCCGCATGATCTGCTGTCGCCACTTGTCCGCCTCTGCGAGGTCGCGGCATTCTGACGCGAGATAGGGGCGGCGTTCCTTGGGCTTCTTCTTCTCCTCGGCTTTGAGTGCGATGAAGCGATTTAGCATCGACTGTGCTTTCTCTTCGTTACGAGCCATGTTGTTTCGCTTTCTGGAACCGTAAGATTAGATACAACGGCGGTGCTATCTATCGGCGCCGGCGAGTGGTTAACTGTATCTCTTTACGCGAGGTCTCGTGTTATAAGTTAAACCCTTATCTTCTTCACTGGATTTCTGTAATTTAACGTTTACATGAATTATTAAAAATATATAATGAGATTTTAGTACGATAAATCATTTAAATCATAAAATAAACCACAAAGGAAGGTAATCAGGTAAGAGATCCGTATTAATAAACAAATATTTATGCACATAATATCTAATTTAGTAAATCTGTATATATAAATGCAAGAAATTTGATATATCATGCTCATGCATTTTTAGTATTTAAAGTAAGAGACGTGCATAAATTTGCTAACAAGTATGTGATGTGGCGATGAAAGAAAATTTTCCATGCGTAGTATAGTAAAGATTGATGTGAGACTCAAGTAGAGCTTTTGTCAGTAGAGCTTTTCTGGGAAGAGCTTTTTTTAAAAGCCAGTTGACTGTTTGTCTATCAATTAAAAAAATAACTTTTTTAAAAGAGCTTCATACAGTAGACTGTTTGACAACATAAAAATAAAAAGCACTTTTTATTACTTTTAACTATATTTTATTTTGTAATCAAAATTATTGATGCATATAAATAATATTTAAAGTATATTAAACAATATGCAAAACACAAAATATCATGTTTACAATAACCTCTTATTCTATAAGATATGATTCGTATATTAACAGGCATTGAGAATTTTATTATCTATAAAACTTCCTCAGCACGTAATTAAAAGATCATATCTCAATTTTCTAATATTTTATATTTCATCTAAAATATCCTACTTGTGTCTCTCATAACGTAAGCCCTAAATGCAATAACCGAGAGACAACTTGAGAAGGGTTGCAATAACAAGATGTCTGTAGAAGAATAAGAGCCCATTGAATGGTTTCTTGCCATGAAAGGCCGTTCCTGTCTGTAAGGCAAAGGTGTATTAGTGATTTATAGATGTCTTTACAATAGCCACACTCGTATAAAATATGATCATGACTTTTCACGTTATTATTACAGGGGATATAAAGAAGACAAGTTCAAGAAGTGAAGCTTATGCTTAGTTTTCTACTTCTGCTTGATAGCCAAATCACATAGTTATGCTTGTACAACCGTAGTGCTCCAAAGATGGTTCTATTCCCAACTCAAGCATGGCTGACCAAAATCGTTAACCCTCAGGAATTAATCCACCACGGGCGTATGCAGTTTATAAGCCAAGGAAGGTTACATGATTGAGGTTGACCTGAGAAGAATTGAACACATCATGAATTTTAGTAAGCAATGTAACTCAAAATTTAAATTTAAGATTAAGATAAATAAGCTAACACGCTTATAACATCATTCATAGTATCATCTGTTTGAACTAATCACCCAGTCAGCTTAAACAAGTTCCCATGAATAGGAAAAGAAGCACATCGAATCTCATTCACATCCAAAATCCAGTAACGTTATTCCATTATTTCATTAAAACTTTTCGTCACTTGCATTTCATCAAAAATTTCTTTTGCTTTTTCAATACAACCATACTTGGCATACATGTTAACCAATGATGTACTAAGCTCCAGATCCATATTGATCATCCTTCTCTTGATAAATGCATGAATCCACCTCCCTATATCCAGTGCCCCAGCAGCAGCACACGCAAAAATCACACTAACAAGTGAAACATCATCCGGTTCAACACCTACCTTCTGCATTTCTCTAAACAAACCTAAAGCCTTATTGACCATTCCCACTCTCCACCTTTCTTTGTATTCTTCAACTAGCGTCTTTGTATTCTTCTTAGAACTCTTTTTGGGCATCTCGAATCAAATTTAAAAATCTGCAATACAGATGAATCTAATAAAAGCATCAAACTAACAGACACAAAATGTCAAGAATTAGAGATTCAATCCAAAATTTGTGGATGGTACACCAACATAATGAAATTTGAATTAACAAAAGAATTAACAAATTTTCCAATCTTACCAACTACAACAAAATTTCAAATTTCAAGCTGCTCTATATAAAATACACTTGAAAATCCAACAACTATTCAAAATCAATTGAACAAACCAGAGTAGTAGTAAAATCTATATAAATGACCATAACCGAACAAATCAAAGTAGATGAACTTTTATCTTTTTTATGGTCATAATTGATTAACAGATAACACAAACTCTTCAATAACTTCAAAATCAGGGCAGAAGCAATTGCAGTAACCACTATGTACTATTTCAACTGGTATCGACAGAAGACCAATAAGCATATTCAATTACCTTTCAGATCAACCTTATAGCTAGGTTTCAGGTCCTAAATCTGGACCCAATAATAAATACTAAACAGCACACTAAAAATAGCTTGTAATTTTCAGTACAAAACTAGGCTTTATGGCCTTCCTCGACTACAATAAACAGTCATATTTAACTTCAACAAAAGCGATTCCCAATTCCATAGGATAGTCGAGTAATCAAAGTAAGTGCATGATATATTGAGGAGATTCCATGTGAAGAAAAATCAGTAAAAACTAGTAAATTACCTAGTAGACTGATGGTAAGCGATGAAGAGAAAGGAATTGTTCTTCTAGGAGTAAGCAATATCAGAATAACAAATTTGCAAGTTTTCTAGCTGGATTGAGAATGGGATTTGGGACTGATTATCTTATATCTACAATAGGAAGGCCAAGAATAGGATGAAAAAGAAAAGGTAAGAAATCTGTCTATTTATATTCCTCCACTGGACACACATTCAACAGTATTGAAGTTCCCAACTTTCCAAGACGAAAAAGGAAAGATAAATAAACCTGCTTCTAAAGTTCTCTCAGGCAACGACTAAGCTTCTCAAGTCCTCTCAAGCGGCAGCAAGCGGCAAAGATAGATTAGGGATTTAGTAACGATTTAGCAGCAATAGGGACGAAAATGAAACCAACAGACTGAGAAATGGAAGCAACAAATCGAGAAACGTTATAAACGTAAGTGACGGAAAATAGTCTACCCGAAAAAGCTAAAATGAGGGACTTTTCTGAAAAGCTCCAAATTTGAGCTTCTAAAACGCTGTATTTTAGCTTCTAAAAAAGTCATTTCTATTAAAGAAGTGCTTTTAGATTTTATGGCCAAACACTCATTTTCTTTAAAAATAGCTTCTGCGGTGAAAAAAAGTACTTTTCTATCATTCAAAAGCTCAACCAAACGGGTGCTAAGTACTATTTAAATAACAAGTTATACAGATAAAATAAGATGTTCAACTTAGATGATTTAAAAAGTTAAGAGTTCCTTTCTAACACTTATAAAAGTTTGGATTTAAGGTAATTTTTAGCCTGAAATGTTAGGGTTCAACTCATCCCATTAGCCAGTTAGAAAAAGATTACACAAAACAAGGTTTTAGTTAACTAATATGGAATTGAACTATAGAGAAGTATGTTGTTCCTTTGTCTAACTTGGTATAATCAGAATAAATTCATTATATGTTATAACAAATTTCATCCATATTAGATTCACAAGAGACAAGCCAAATTTTGGTACTTTAGACGCGAGTCATTTCTTGTACTTTTTATAATTTTTCTTTATGTGCCCTTTCTTTTTAACAAAAATAGCACTTGGATTCCTTCTTAGTATTTGGTTAGGCGAGCATTTCACCCTTCCTCTTCCGCTTGGCTTAATTATTAGACTTACTACTTTTCCCTTATTTCATCAACAATCTTACCTCCTCTTATACACACTTGACCATTAATTCATTGATTGACCATTTTCCTTTTATGTGTATTATAAGTTATTTTGAAGGGACTATATGGCTATGGGAGTGTCTTCGGAATACATTGCATAAGGAAACAGTCTAACATCTCAACCTCAAGTGTCTTCATTTGAGTAATAATGTCTCGCATCTTTATGATGTTCTTGTGCACACCTTGGATAGTGATAAGTCTCATTGAGGAGAACTTCATTATTAGGATGCTTGCAAATGCCTTGTCTAATGTTTCAACTTGCTCATTAATGGCCACGAGCAAAGGACATACATCATTATGATGGTCGACAGAACCACAGTTAGTAGTAGATATTATTTTTATATAAATAAGGTAGTTAGTCACTTAGACCATTCTCATTTCTTATAAAGGGCTTTAACATCTTCATAACTATTATCAGTAACCTTAGGTGGTTCCTCTTTCTTTATAGCATAATGAATATTCAACCACTTCAAATAAAGGAGAATTCTCTCCGTCTATACTTTATAGTTCTCCCCATTCAACATGGGAAAGTCGGAATTGATATCAATAGTATGAATTTCTACCCTCATAACATATATGTTTAGCAAACAAATTTTGAGCTAAATATTTCAAACATATGTCTACTAATGCAAACATATCTACATAACACAAATCTAATGATATAAAAATTGTCTCTGGGCTCAATTTTTTATTCAAAAAGATTTATACAAACTTTATAATAAAACTATCAAAACAATTCTTTATTCTTAATTCACGTGGCTAAATTAGGAGACTTTTAATATTTTATCTTAGCCAATTATTTTAATATTATAAAAATTCCTGTGGGATAAAATTTATTAGACTAAAACAATTAACTACAATTTAATGTTTGACGACCTTATGTGATTAAATACATAAACATATAATTTTATATAATTAGAATTGTTGCGGCTAAGCCCTAATAATAATTAATTAATTACTGAAACATTTTATCTTAATTTTATTCACAATACAAGTATAAAAAGAAAATACATATACAATTATATAAATAAAAAATACATAACAATATTCATATAAATTATGAATGTATCATATAAATTCAGAAAGCATTTTAATTACGAACTTAGACTTCAAATGTTTCTTTGGGCTACAAAATGTTTTGGAAGACATTGCTTATTAGAAACTATCCTTATTTTAGTTGACAATGGCTCACCATGTATCTTAGATGGCACATGTTTGAGCCTCCTTAATTTCGTCTTATGTTAATTTTATTATTTTAAATGAAAACATCGTCATTTGGCAAAAGAGTGGGTGATCTTTTCAACCTTTAGCTAGGTCTTCTTCAACCTCTAATTGGGTCATACTTGTAATATCCTGTTACCCATATTAAGGCTAGAATAGCGAGTTATGAGAAATCACTGAGAAATTAGAAAAATTTACGTTATGTATGAATTAAGTGTGACTTGCACATTTTTGCACATTCATATGACTGTAAATGCATTTATTAACATTTTTCGGGTATAACTGAATTGAAAAAGATTGATTGAACGACAGTGAGAGAATTTGTTGGAATGGTACGAACTAAAGTTGTTTTACTGAACATACTTCAGTGATTTGATTATATATGGATATATAGGATTCCAAATGAGATGCTTTTTAATTTGGAGTAAACTAGAGACATAGGGCTACAAATCATATGAAAAAGTCGAATTGTGATTTAGTCTCTAAGATGTTGAAATTCCGGATGGAAGTTATGCATAGTACACTATTTTTAAATATGGATAACCCGATAATTTTTTAGGCATATCTTCCATATTACCTAATCAAATTGAGTGATTTTAGTGCCAATGGAAAGATAAGATATAGAGGAACACTTTTCTAGAAGAGAGTATGACCGAATTACATCAGTTTTGCTTTCTAATTAAATGTGAACAGTAAACCCGAAAGTGTGACTTGGAAGAAAATCTGAAGTGGTCAATGAAATTGTGTAATTGGTTTCACATTGCTTTTTATTGGTCCAAATTATAAGTATACATGGTATTAATGAGGTCTTTGATATCTGAATGATTTGTTCATAAGGATCTCGATAAAGTACCCCAGAATTGTCATTGAATATGCATTGTGCATATTGTATAAGTACGTGTGCATTAAGGAATATTTGTATAATTGTGCAAAAGTGTGATATTTGTAAATGTGTTTTGTATGATATAGAAGACCTCATTGGACACCAATCAGACATTGCCTGACCATCTAGGCAATAACATTTTGGAGCGTATTGTGAGTCAACCTAGATGATTTCCTAGGATTGATTTGTTTTGAATTTATTTGATTTGTTAAATTTTTTACTAAAAAAAGAGAAATTATTAAACTGTTTGCGAATTGTTTCTGAATTTCGGACGTGAAGTCTGAGGAGTTTATTAGTTGGGCATGTATTGGAAGTGTTTTGATATGATATGGATTCCTGTATGACTTTGATTCTCAATGAAAGCTGAATGCCAGACTTAGGTCCGATGAATGTGAAAACTTTGTCTGATCATTTGTATAAAAATTGTGATATATGACAAATTCAGCATTTGATGCATTTCATAAAATGCATACTCAGATAAAGGCGTTGTGACTTGAGTAGCAAGTTTGTAGCGCTTTCATGTAGAACTTTGCTCCGTGATTTCTGATTCTACACGTAGAGCTATATACTTCGTGATTCTATTTGACTCTCGATCACAACAATAAGAACGAATGTGAGTTTCATACATATAGCATTCATATAAGACTGAAATCCATGAATGATTTACAAAGTTGTATTGAGTGATCCTATATTGTGTGAGTTATGATGTTTAGAATAAATATTTGTGCATATGTGATGTGTGTATGTGATCCAGTGAAATCATCAATGATGGTCCACTCATTAAGTTTGCAAAACTCATTAAAAATTGCAATGTGGTTTTTCAGGCTTGAAGAGAACCCCGTTAGACAAATGGGAGTATACCTACGGTATGTAAGTAAAAGATAGAGGTCGGGATCAGTTTGCGTCTGCATTATATTTCTTTATTTTTGTGCTAAATTGTATATTCTGCAAATTTTTGTATCATATGTATTTGAATAGTTCGGTATGTAATAACTTTTGAAATTGGAAATATGTTGCATTTGAATTTAGGCCCAAGTGACTAGTGAAATTTTGATGAGTTGTGTACTGGTTGTAACTTTGTGTTTGAAAATATTTTTGTGTAAAATGGGTCCAAATTTGATTATTGATTTCTGCATACGCATATGCATATATTGTTTTCCAAAAGAATTATAAAAAAATTGTACTGAGCTTTGAATGATTGAGTGCTCTAGCATGTCACCCTCACGAGGCACAGACTCGGATATCCCTCAGGATGTCAAGCACGTGTCCTGCAGGAGTGGAGTGTTACAATATATGGTTTAAAAAGTACACCCCTGTTCTTTTATGCTTTATCTACTCCAAATGCAGCTGTTTAATGTCCTAGCCATCACATGCTTTTTGTTCTCCCTTCTTTGTATTCCTAAGCTAGGTTAAGACACATGGGATAGCTGGCTCCTTTGGTAACATGAGCTATCTTCATCCTGTAATCCATGGCTGTTGTAATTCATTCACGACTGTGACAAAATTCCAGCAAGTCGTGAGTGTTCTTTATGGTCTTCATTCTTCATCTTTCTTGATAATTTCTTATCATCTTCTTGTTTTAATCTTCCTCATTCTTGTTCCATAAAGACAAGTTGATATGAATCTTCAAAAAATGACCCAAATATAGTGCTTTCGACTCACTTTAATTCCTTTGCTTCTTAAGCAATTTCATATCATTAATCGCTAAGTGTTATGGAATAATTATACAAGCAATTAAGCACCTATTAATTTCCCCCACACTTAGCTTTTAACCGTCCTCGAGTGAAACATCAAAATTAAACTTATAGACCCAAAAACATTCACTCATTTCTCATATGTTCCAAGAATACATAATCGTATGCAAAGATGAATGACTTTGAAGAATCATAGTAAGAGCTTAACATTCTAAGCTTTCACTCATGATCAATCAACATTAAATACCTTTAAAAATTGAGCAATCTAATGGTAGACTTGAAAAATGTGTTTAATTAAAATATATCCATAGGTACACTCAAGACCATTCATGATCATGCCATTCTACAACTTTGTATATCATTTCATTTCTCCACCATTAAAATTCATATGCAAAATCATAAATTAATGGACTTTTCAAGGTTTTAATGTGGGTAAAGGTAAAGTGAGATATATTTGGGTAAAGTAGCATGAAAGTCATCAAAGCTAATGGAACAAAAGTAACACTCAATAAGTTATCAAGAGCACAAGTTAACATTTATACAAAATTGGGTATTGTCAGCTATGAAGAATGCAACAATTATATTTCACAACTTAATTTAGCTCTCACACACAAACCACATGAAGCATAACAAATTAAAAGGGATTACTCATAGAGATTGATGATAACACTACATAGAAACTATAATGAGTGAACTTACTAAGACAACATCTACCTCATATTCAACATACTCAAGTAACCCATTCAATACAACTTTAGGAGGAAAGATTAATCATAAAAAACTTTTCAACACATATACACTTCCTCCTTGATACATTTAGTTAAACATTTTTCTTTCTTTTTTCTTTTTCTTTTTTTATCTTTCTTTTTCCTTTTTTTCATATGAACATTGAAAGAAGCTACATCAATATGGGAATTTCAATGATATGATATAAAATAGCATCCCAACATTAAGGCTTAAAGTATGTAACGTTGTTTATACAATGAAAAGGAAGATAAAGCTCAAAGGGGCTTATCTAAAGAAAAATCATATAATGGGTAGACTATTTGGCTAATATAACTAAAAGAAACAAAGAATGTCTGATCATCTCCAAGTTAATGAATGTGATAAAAATGTAGTCTCGAACAGAAATTCAAGGCAAAATCTGGATGTACATGTCATGAAGGTCACACATTATCAAAAGAAAATGAGACTGATATAGATGTGTCAGTCTAATAAGGCTCAAAATCTTACTGGCTTTGTTTACCACTAGTCATGACTCTTCTAAAGATAATGCACATTGAACAATCACAAAAGTAAAAGTACATGCTTAAGTTGCCATGAAATTCTCTAGTTAATTCATTCTCTAATCATGACTATATAATCCTAGATGCAACAGAAAACGAGTAAATGCTTGTTTGTTTGTTTTATTATCTCTCTCATTGTGGTTGAAAACTTAAACAAGCAAGAAACAAACCATCGTAGAAACATAGATGCATATCTAACTAATACAAAAAATAAATGAAAAAAACTTATTTCCCTTAGGTTGCCTCCAAGAAGTGTTGTTTTTAAGGTTATTGGCTCAACTCCATGTTTTCTCCTCATATGAAGAAATTATGATCTTCTAGTATCATAGTTTGCGACACTTCCATATGAGGTTGTTCAGGATAGGGTCTTGGTTGATATTCTGTTATATTCAGCATATGCGCTATCTTTAAATATCCAATGTCTTCTGAGTCCATACTATTAAGAAAGACCTCAAATGTCTTTTCACCTTGTTCTTCTTGGTTCACTTTCTCTAACCTGCTAGGCAAAAGTAAAGAGTCATTTTTAACAACAAATTGGAACTCAATATTTACCTTCGAACTAAAAGATATATCATTTTTTGCTTCGAGCTCTTCCTCCACTTCTTCTTTGTCATAAGCATTTCTTTGAGTGTTACACTCAAGATTTTCTAGCTCTTCATCACTTTGTAAGATTTTCACACTAACTTTTGTTGGGTACACCTCAGGTTAATATGGTTGCTCCTTTTCAATTTGGGATTCTAGGCATTCAATCCTCTCTACCATCTCACCTATTTAGCATTCCAAGTTCTGTAAACTCAATTTTGTCTCCTGTTGGAACTGTTGTACAGACTCTTGAAGTTACTGTTGTATATCATATTGTAGTTGCTACATATTCTGTTGAAGCTGCTGCAAATTCTGTTGAAGCTGAAGATCGTTAGCAGTAAAGATCTTGATAACGTTGTCCAAAAAACCATTCAAACCGTTTAAAAACAAAGTAAATCCGACACCTGTAATGAGATTTATGGCAATTGCGCCAAGGCATGTACAATATGAGTAAAGACATGAACATGTTAGATTCTTTTGGCCATAACTTTTTTTCTAGACACCCAAATAACTTGTTATTGAACCATTGGGCTCCTAAGACACTGCTATAAATTTCCACAAAAAATCATGGCCATCTGAAATGAATGGAGAAATATTGAATGAAAAGAGTGGGACGAGTATAGTGAGTGTACTCTTAAGTAATATGAACTGATGGTATTCTACTGAACATACTTCAGTATTTTGAGTATATCTGGATATATAGGATTCCAAATGAGATGATTTTTTATTTTTGGTAAAATATATATATGGAGCTGCAAATGGTATGCAGAAATTGGAATCTAATTCAGTCTCTAAGATGTTTAAATTTCATATGGAAGTTGTGCATAGTATACTGTTATGGACAAGAGCAGTCCAAAAATGTTTGAAGTATATCTTTTGAATCACTAAACCAAATTGAATGATTTTGGTGTCATTAGAAACTTAAGACAACGGGGAATGTTTTTTTCTAGATGAAAGTGTTATGTCAGAATATTCAAGGGTGTTTTTGGCAAGACACTTACGTGTAAAAGACATAAGGCATAAATAGAAGGGCATAATTGGAAGAAGAAGTATTGTCTTCCCTATAAATGGAAGGAAGCAGAAGAGAATAACAAAGAGGAGAAAGAAAGAGAAAGAGAGAATGTCATGAAAAAGAGAGAGAAATACAAAGAGAAGAAGAGAATGAAAGAAAAAAGAGAAAACAAGCTAGGGTTTCAATTGTATTAACCTTTAAGAGAGATTTTGGAGTTATTCAAGAAAGGAAAAAGGAAGAGGAAGAGAAGGGCTTCCATTTGAGCTAAGGATCTCTTCATTTGGTGAAGAACCCAAGGGGTCATAGAGGCACATTTGATTTAGATCATCTCACGGAGTACATATTAAAGATATAGCAGGAAAGAACCTTCGATACCTCAGGTTGTTGCAAAGAGAAGAGGCATTTTGAGCAAATCGTGTCTTTAAGCAAGGAAATCAAGGTGGGTATATGTTTATAATAGAGTAAATAAGCCACTACCGTTTTCTTTAAATTAAAGAAAGTTTAATTTTTCCAATTGCATCATAAATGCTGCATTCATTGTCCATGAATGATTTATGAAATGTGCTATGTGTTTTGCTACATGAGTTGTGGGATGACTTATAAAAGTGATTTCTTTTGAAAAGATCGAATGTACATGAAATCATGTTTTCGAGAATGGTTTTCAAGATCATGTGTATAAAAAAGGAAGTTTACAAGAAATGTCATTTTGGGCAACAAGCTTACAAGACTTTGAAATATATGTGTTATGTGGGTTTGTGGTGGTCTATTCTGTCTGTCAATTGCACTTGATTAAAAAGGCCTCTCTCGTCTGCCCGCTAGTGGCATAGAGCTCCCTCGCGGCCTCCCATAAGTTCACAGCTACACAAGACCATTTTGTGAGATTGCGATAGCACGTTCTATTTACGGCTATACAAGACCCGTATGGGAAAAGTGTAGTACGTTCCGTTACAAACCCACCCAAACCATTTCTGAAGTGCTTATGTGCTTTTGATCTGTTGACAAGTTTGACGCATACATGATTTATAACTACTCGTGAATTGTTTAATAAATTGAAAATTTTAAGAAACAAGTGTTTGAGGATTTTGAGGATTTTTATTGCGAAATTACTATGGTTTCAAAAATGTAAAATGGCAATGAGTTTTGAAAATGAGTTTTGCTTATCTTTTTATTATAAACTGTTACCCACGAGCTTTCAAGCTCACCCCCTTCCTGTCCCCACCTTTAGGTGATGAGGAAGAGATCGAGTGATCAAGAGTATAAGGTCGTTACTTTAAATTCTACATATCTTGGAGTTTAAGTTATCTTTGTATAATCCAAGGATTAGTCACATTTCAAGAATATGTAGTTCCTGTAACTTTTGTAATTTGAGATTTTGGATTATGTTGTAAAATGGCTTGAAAAGCCATTATAGCTTTGTAAAACCCTTTTGTTTCGAGGGTATTGAAATGTAAATAGCGGAAAAGAAAAATTATTAGTATGTAGTGTATTAAAGAGTATGGTGTAGTAAAGATACGCTCAAGACTTCTAATATTCGCAAGAGGTTGGGTTCCGGCGACGACAACCTAACAGTTGTGGTATCAGAGCAAGAGTTAGATTCCGGAATCAAGTGGGATCCAACAGTTGTGGTATCAGAGCAAGAGTTGGATTCCAGAATCAAGTGGGATCCAACAGAATGGATGCAAATAATGTGTGATATTATGTAATTGTATGCCATATAGAAAATAGCCAACCTTAGGCTTTGCCATGCATTCATTATGTATGAGATATATAATGAAACAATATAGGATGGATAATAAATTGCATCTAGACAAGATGGTATTTATTAAAACTTAAAGCCCAAAAAAATTGAGTAGGAGAGGATACTCATGTGAGAGTCCACGGTCTCGATATGATAACCTATTTACATATGGTGAAGTGTTACTCCCCACTGGAGCGCATGAATCCTAAATTTTGCATGGTTTAGGTTTCCTTAAGGATATGTCCACTCATTGGAAACAAATGTGAGCTCCCACCGAGGTATGGTTTGTAAGTAACTTTAGTAGATGAATAAAATGGTTACACACTCAACATTTTTTTATCAAACCTACCTGCCCACCGTAGCTCTATTAGTAAAAGTATGGATCAAATTATGATGCTTTTCAAAAAGTTAGGTATGAAGATGCTTGGTAGCCTTTCGAGTGGTAGGGTCCCAGTTTTTCTTTTAATAGATAAGATGACCCATCGTTACTTAGTCTATTATAGATAAGAAAAATAATCGTCGTTTAAAGATTTAATTTTTTAAGTTTTGTTAAATCTATCATCATGCATACATGCATCATGATTTTATACAAAGTTCCAATGTTGTTGACTAGTTTGCTTAATATTTAATAATTTATATTTTCAGAAATAAACACCAACAAATGAATCCAATTACTTTGATCTTGACAAATAACAAATTGGAAAAAGGGGAGAATTTTAATGAATAGAGACGTAACCTAGACATTGTTCTTTAATATGAACGAATTTCACAGGCATTGATTAAAAATGAGCCTACACCTCTGGGTGGAGATTCAACTCTTGAGCTAGTCCAATAATATGAGCGATGGTAGAATGCTAATAAGACTACTAAGTGTTATATTTTAACTTCTGTTAGCGATATGTTGTAAAAGCAAATTGCTTGTATGAAAACTATTAGTGCAATGGTCCATCACCTACATGAGATATTTGGTGTGAGAACTAGGTCTGCAAGGGTAAAAGCTATAAAAACCTTTCACAATCTAAAAAAAAAAACTAGTGAATCGGTGTGAGATTACATGCTTAAGGTAATCTCTGTGGTCACTGAGGCTGAGGTGCTTGGGGCAGATATAGATGTAGACACGTAGATGATTACGATCATCAATAGCTTAAACTCTTCTTTTCAGCAGTTTAAGTTGGACTATGAGCTCAAAAGTAAGGATTACACCTTAAGTGAGCTGATGAATACCCTCCAGAGTACGGAGGAGATATTAAATATCAAGGCTTATTAGCCAGAAGCTAATGTAGCATCTTCTTCTAAGCCCAAAGGTAAGGGCAAGCAAAAGAAGAAGGGTCTAATGAAAAAGAAGGCCCAAACAGGGGTCAAGGCCTAACCCATAAAAAAGAAGGCTAAATAGAACATTAAGGGAAAATGTGTCCACTGTGATGAGATAGGCCACTAAAAAAGAAACTGTTGGGACCCGATCTGGGAACCGGATCCCAACCGAAAAACGGAATGCAGAAACAAGGTACAAAGCGGAGGCGAAAATAGCGGAGTCAATCGAATCAGTACGAATCAAAAGCGCTTGCGAAACAAAGTACGAATACCAAAATTACGGAAGCAAAATACAAATCGGATTACACCTTCCGACATCCCGGAGAAGCACAAAGTATAGAAAACTGATCGCGTTGGATAACCTTAGACTAACTCGGTCTAAAATCCGGTATATATTTTTTTTTCTTTCTTTTTCTTATAACCATTTTTACTCAAACTCATGCAAATCATACCATTTCCTTTTTCTTGGAAATTATCCCTAAACAAATTCTCAATTCATACACACTTTCTTAATCATTTCTTATACATTCATATAAATCCTCAAACTCATTTCTTTAAACCCATTTTACCGAAATTTTACCGAAATTTCGGCAGCATAACGGCTGTATTTTGACAGCCCAAAAATTTAAAACAAAGCAAACG
>JAOTIZ010000005.1:9734073-9744262 GCA_027123425.1 Erythroxylum panamense
ATCAAACTAAGCCATAAACTCATAATTATCAACAATTCATGCTTAATCATCATAAGAAAAATATTCGGGGTCTAACACGCTAAATCAGTGGCGTCACCAACCCATCATCACCGGCGGCAAAACGTCGTTGGTTTTGCCATTGTTTACATATGTGAGAGACTTGAAACCAGAAGAGTATAGAACATACACATACGCAGATGCAGGGATGGATATATATATATACACGGAGTTATTTGGGGCCTAGTGGTACATTGGGCCTCCCAAAATTTAAAACAATTAAATATTTAAGCGCTCCTATCTTAAATTCCTGGCTCCGTCACTGCGCAGATGCAATATACATACATAAACCCTCAAGACAAAAAGGGATTTTAAGCAAACAATTTCTCAGAAACCGTATAAAAAACTTGTTAAATAAGAACAGTCGCCAATGGCTTCAAAAGATATCGTATCATGTTCATCAATACCGAAATTGTAGATATACGCAAGCATATAACTTTAAAAAAATATTTAACCAGGCTTTGATACCAATGTTAGAAAAAAATAATGATAAAATACAATCACAAAGATTGTTAAACATGATCATTTTATATGCATAGAAAACAAAAAACACATACTTGATTGATCGTTGTCGTTCCACCGATTAAAGAACTTTCTATTTTCAGTTTCTACTACAGAGATCTCCTTCTTTTTCTTTGTAAACTTGAGAGAAGATAGAAAACCAACATAAAACCAATACACACAGAGTAAGGTTTTATTTCTAAAACGTTGCCTTCATATATTTCTGTATATAACTACCTTTAGTAGTTATTCAAGAATGATGACTATTATACCCATCATGGGTGTATATAAGTCATCAAAAAGCAACACACGCACAACATCATCATGTTTTGATGGCCTATCCTGAACAGAGGGGATATCGAGGATTTCAATAAGTGTTGCAGATGAATACCCAACCCCGATTAATGATCTCCTAGATGTCAGTTGAAGGAGAAGATGATTGGATCATCGTCTTGGCCCGGTGATGTAGGGAGTGGCTCCTTTCGGTGGTTTCTCCACCATTGAAGATGAAACCTGATGCTTTGTCTTGCCTATGTGAATGTCAGAAATTAAAAACCCAAGTAAAGAGAGATGAGTGCTATTGGTGTAGTAAGGGAGAGAGAGACCCGAAGGGAGAATGAGAGGTGAGATTTTGTGAAGAAGAAGACCCAAAATGGTGAATGAGAGATAAACTCAATTTCGTGAAGGGGAAAGATGAAGAGGTAAGCTTATCAAACCAAAATAGAAATCAAAATGCAAAAGACAGAAGGAGGAAAGCCAAAATTTTGGTGGGCGGTAAAGCAAGATGAAGAGATAACTTAGGGAGTTTTTAATTCCTTTTTTGGATTTTTCCTTTTTTTAATAATAAAAAATACATTAATAATTTAAAACACACCGTCCTAAAGCCCGTCGAAGAAGTTCAAACCTAACTGCGTTAAGAAGTTTTGTAAAGATATTCGTCAATTGTTTTTCCGTAGACAAATATGATAGAGTGGCTATTTTGTTCTCTACAAGCTCTCAAATAAAGTGATACATCAGGTCAATGTGTTTGCTCTCAATTTTTGAACTAGATTTTTCAAGTTGTCTATAGCACTCTTCTTATCACACAGGATTGTCAACACACCCTGATCGGTTCTATAATCTTCTAACATCTGTTTCATCAAAAGAAGTTGCAAACAACAACTACCTGCAATAATGTATTCCACTTATGTCGTTGACAGTAAAATAGTATTTTCCTTTTTATAATAACACAAGATCAGATTGTCATCCAAGAAGAAACAACCCCCTAAAGTGCTTTTTTGATCGTCTAAATTTTCAGCCCAATCCACATCACTGTACCTGGCTAGCTGAGACATAGAATCACATGTATAGCAAATCCCAAATTTAGAAATACCACTAATATACTTGATAATCCTCTTTATAGCTATTAAGTGTGTCTCTTTAGGTTGGCTTGATAGCGAGCACATACTCTGACGCTATAACAGATATCCAGTCTACTTATGATTAAATACAGTAGACTTCTGATAATGCTATGATATAAATTGACATCAACACTTTTGCCATTTTCATCTTTGTTTAGCTTCCTAGAGACACTCATAGGAGTTATCACAAGTCTAGTATTCTCAAGTTCAAACTACAAAAATGCCATCATTCATTTGTTTAATTTGCAAACCCAAAAAGAAGTTCAATTCACCTACCGTACTCATCTCAAATTCATATGTCATTAATTGAACAAAATCGTCCACCATTTTCGGATGAGTAGAACTAAAAACAATATCGTCAACATAAATTTGGGCAATGATTAAATCAGATCTAAATTTTTTAAGAAATAAAGTTTTGTCTACACTACCTTGTTCGTAACCTTGCTTGATGAGATATTGGGTGAGTCTTTCATATCAAGAGCTTGGCGCTTAGTCAAGACCGTAAAGAGCGTTCTTTAGCTTAAAAACATGATCTGTATGAACTAAATCAACGAACCCTTTTGGCTGCTCAAGGTTTGATAAAGCTTGAAGTCTTTCACAAATGCTATACCCAACAATAGTCAAATCGACTCAAGTCTTACAACTAGCACGAAGGTTTCGTCAAAATCAATTCCTTCAATTTAAGAGTATCCTTGAGCCACTAACCTTGCTTTATTTCTAGTCACCTTACCCTTTTCATCATTTTTATTATGAAACATCCATTTTGTTCGATCACATTCACATTAGTTGGTCTTGAAACCAATTCCCATACATCATTTTGCACAAATTGAGTCAACTCTTCATATATAGCTACTGTCCAGAACTCATTTTGTAAGGCTTCTTTGACATTTTTTTGTTTGAATGAAGAGGTATAGCACAAATATTCCGCAAGCTCTCGATAATCGACCCTTTTTCTTTCTCTTGTTTTTCTTGTCTCACTAACATCTCCAATAACATTCTCTACTAGACTACTTCTTCTAATTTGTGAGGGAGAATCTCAGTTTAAATCACCCTCTGTCGAGTTTTGAGTGTTCAAAGGAATTATGTTCACATCAAGTGTCTTGGTGGTTTCATCATCTGAAGCAACAGGAAAATCTTTTGTTTGAGCAGTTTCTCCACCAGCAACAACTAACTGTAGATCTGAAAAAAAATTTTGTTCTCATTTTGTTGCTTGTTTGAGTTAGTTCGCAAGGACAATTTTGTAAGTTCTCTTCTCTCACTGTAGCATTTAATTAAGATACATCATCTATCACAACATTTATAGACTCTAACACTTTCTTGGTTATTTGATTGAACACTCGATATGCTTTACTGTTGGTTGGATAGCTAATGAAGATCCCTTCATCACTCTTGCTTTCTAATTTTTTGAGTTGTTCTCGATCTCTAAAAATATAGCATTTACTGACAAAAATATGAAAGTAACTTACATCTGGTTTCTTTCCCTTTCACTGTTCATAAGATGTCTTGTTCAAGATACTTCTAAGATAAACTCTGTTGCATATGTAACATGTCGTGTTAGTTGCTTCAACCCAAAATAGCATAGACATGTTTCTTCTATTCAAAATACATCTGGCCATTTCTTAAAGGGTTCGATTCTTTCTTTCAACAACTCCATTTTGTTGTGGAGCTTTAGATGTTGACAATTCTTGTATGATACCGTACCTGTCACAGAAATTATTGAACTTTACATTCTCAAATTTCCTTCCGTGATCTGATCAAATTCTCAACGCTGTCATATTTTTCATATTCATAACCTGCACACATATGCTTCTAAAAGCCTTAAAAACATCTAATTTTTCTTTCAAAAATGATACCCAAGTATATCTAGAATAATCATCAACACATGTTAAAAAATATCTCATCCCACCAGTGTTGTTATGTTGTGATGGACCAATTAAATCCATGTGAATTAATTCTAGTATGCGTGAGGAAGTAACATGTCTAACCTTTTGAAGTGACACTCTCATCTGCTTACCCATTTGACATGCACTACATATCATTTTATCTTTTTTGTTAATGGTTGGAAAACCTTTCACAACTTCTAATTTCTTCAACTTGTTAATGAGCACATAGTTAACGTGCCCAAGTTTTTGATGCCATAGATCTATGTTTCATCATATGAGGTTGATTTACAAGTAATTGTGACCTACAACATATTACAATTATTGGTTGATCGTTTTTCACTCACAAGACATTCTTCTTATTCGATTAACACCTTGCATTTATCACTTGTAAATTTAACCAGTAAACCATCATTACAAAGTTGGCTTATGCTCACCAAATTTGCTTTTAATCCATCAACGTGAAGAACATTCTTGAGGTGTGGTAGTCCATCTATGCATAGTGTTCCTCTTCCAATAACTAAGGCATTCTTTTCATCGCCAAAAGTCACACGCCCATCTTCACATCTTTGATAGTCAATCAAATAGTACTCAAACATCTGTTGTTGAAATACCAACCGCTATATGAAGTAGCCTTCATGGATTTAAGAACTACAAGAGCTTGCAATTGACCTTTTCGAACCTAAGAGTGCCTCAATACCATGGATTTCTGTTGCTGAAAATTTTATAGTGAATGTATAGGTTTTCAATTTTGAGTCCTTTGAAACAACATTTGTAGTAACTTCTCGGCCTTATATGTCCGATAACCCTATAAAAAAGACATATAGGTATAAACCTCCGATTCTTCCTTGAGGTTTCTTCTTGAACAAATCTCATTGCATTATTTTTCTCATCATTCGACTTAGAGCATTTACTTTTATATCCAATGCCTTGAAGATCTCCTTTAATCTTACCGATTTCTATCAAATTTTCTAACTTTTCTGTTCCTCCATTTAACGTCCTTATTGTCTTTTTCTTACTAACCAATTTCAATTTTGTTTTACCAAGTTCATCTAATGTAGACAATACTTTCTTCTCAAAATCTTGAATGATATTCTTCATGGAGAAGTTTTCTTTCTTTAGCTTTTCTTCTTACACCTTTGCATACATTAATCCATAAGCTTCATAAATATTCTCCTTTTTGTCATTTGAACTACTGTCATCACTATCATAATCTGATATCAAGTTTTGAGTTGATTTGTTTGCATTTTTTCTGAAATTTTCTGATTTATTCACGTTTTCATCATCGATTGCTTCCTTTTTGGTTGCTGTTAAATAAGCAACTGGACTTTTGTTGTATAAAGCAACTAATGCAGCACTACTCACTTCTTCTCACTACCATATTCACTTTCGGATTCATTCTTGCTCTAAGGACTATATAGGACGTCCCTTTTCTCTTTTTTAAGGTGTTAGCACATTCTTCTTACACATGTCCGAAGCCTTGACACTCATGACATTGTGTTCTCTTCACTTTTCTTTCACCTTTTTAAGTTTTAGCTTATTGTTTGAAGTTGTTGTTCGATGAACTCCCACCATTTTTTCTAAACTCAGGTCTGCCCTTTTTCACTTTCTTCAACCAATAACTAAAATTTCTTGTCAATAATACCATATCCTCATTCTCGTCGGATTCATCTTCTGCATCATTCACACCTTTACCAATTTCAGCTTTTAGTGCTAATCCTTTGCTCCTCTCTTGTTTTGCCCTTAACAGATTCATCTTAAAATTAGCAAGAATTCCAATTGCCTTATCCAATAATAAGTCATTGATAATATGAGCTTCCTCGATTGCTACAATTTTAGGGATAAACCTCAGAGGTAACGATCTCAATATCTTCTTGACTAGTTTCAAGTTAGAATATTTCTTCCCCAGTTGATGTGCTTGGTTTGCTATGTCATGCAGTCTCTCATGGAAGCCTCCAATGGTTTCACTGTCGTCCATCTTCAGCTCTTCAAATCTCACGGCCATCATTTAAAGCTTTGAGGCTATCACAGATTTTGATCCCTTATGTATAGTTTGTAGAGTATCCTACACTTTTTTAGCTGATTCACAAGCTGATATCATTAAAAAATGACCTTAATCAACAACAATAAAGATGGCGTACATGGCTTGTGAGTTTCCAAGTGCTCTCAATTCTTCAACTCTTTTCTATTTAGACGGATCTTTTAATGCTATTTCTCCCTTGCCATTGTGTCCAACTATGTAATATCGAGTTCCATATTTTTGTTCCCTGTGCTTGAATAAAGACTCTCTTTCGTGATTTCCACGTAGGATAATTGGAATCATCTAACAGCAGTGGCTTGGTAATTGATGCTCCTTCTCTTGTACCCATATTTGTGAAACCCATATCTGCACAAACTTAATGTACCAAGTTCTGATTCGGTGACCCGCTTTGATACCAACTGAAAGTCCGAAGGACTTAGAACTATCACAAAACCTCTAATTTTGATCGCAGTCATTTCTAGCACAATCAAAAATAGAAAAAAAAATTAAACCCACAAATGTAAATCAATATCGAAGTTTGTTAACGCAGTTCAACACACTTTGCCTATATTTGTAGGCCATCACCCAGCTTAATACTTTCACCAAAGAACAATAATTTTGTACAAGGCCTTATAAAGCCGACTCACTCAATCCTTGCTACTATCCCTCATCTTCCTAACCCGTGAAAGTATTTCCCACTAGTAACACGATGACTCGTGTTAACCTCAACAGAGGATTTTCTCAACAACTTTTAACGATAAAGACAATTAACGAACAACTCAGGTGATTAAAAAAAGGAACAAGAATGCAAATACTTGAGATAGAAAGGAAAATTTTTCTAATAAATTCAATTCCTTCGAAGACAGATATGAAAGTTGTTCACCAAGTAAATAGACGTATTCAACTGCCTAGATTGTGTGAAACTCAAATTGAAACCATCTACACTAGATTTCCCAATCAACGACAAGGAGACCAAAGAGAAAAACACAATGTCTACTCAAGATTGGCTTCTTCTTTTGCAACCAATGGTCGTAACCAATAGAAGATGACACCCACCAAGAAAACAGACTTGGATTACATAAAAAAACTCAATAAGAAGCCAGCCACACCCTCACACGTTTACGACAATTGTAAAAAAAACATGGAAAGAAGACTACTGAAGACACTTGCAACAATTAGATTACGTCATACACCAAGAATTCTTCACTAGGTAGAGTTCTTCATTCAACACATAATGGTCACATGATCCACACAAAGGTCTTTACAAGATTGAGTCTTATCTTAGTACAAACTCTTGTCAAAGATTATCCAAGATAGCGTTAAGATTTCAACCTCCAAGTTATACAAGAATTATTGTTAATTCAGCCCAAAATACAACAATTCTTAATTCATAGGCCAACTATAATCAGCCAATCAAATTCAAGAATTATTATATCCTATCTTGATCCAATTATCAGATAATGTCAAAACTAAATCATAAGATATATAATGTATATCTTAACAAAAGTGAATGTGTGATTGATATTTTAAATTTTAAAAGAAAAGTTAGGTTCAGTTTAGATGCATAGTACATACATTATTGATTGAATCTGTTGGAGTTGTATGATTAAAGTTTCAATGAAGTGTATAAATAAAAAAATAAAGTTAAACATACTTAGACAAGTATAAAATTTTATAATAGTAAACTTAATATAGTGATATATAAATGATAATGTATTATAAGTTAAGATAGATTAAGTAAAATTGATGTAAGCTTTGGTTTGAATGGCTGTTGCTGAGTCATAGTTTGGTTAATTCAGTTTTTAGAAAAAGAAGTTATTGTACTCTTCTTGTGAACTAATGATTTTATGGCTATTGGCAGTTGATGGTCAACTTAATTTGCAGATTTTCTCTAATCCTGGTTATTTTCTTAATCAATTAAATTTGTCCAGAAAGAGATCAAAGTATGAAGCTAGCCAGCAGAGCTTGAAGAAGCAACCGCTACGGAATATCCTAATTCAAAAGATCCTTTGAAGCTTTATATGTCCGCCACTCTCTTATGGCAACGCTTTTATATGCAGACATGAGGCTGTTCGTATCAAATTGGTCTAATCCTAACTGTTAAGAGTACTTATTTGACGCTCGCACACCCACTTCCTTCTCTTTAAGAAAAGTCAAACAAATTTAAGAAGGGGAAAGACAATCCCTAGTCCCTACCGTACAAGTAGATGATAGATAATCGAAGCTACAAGTTAAGACTTCACCGCAAGGCCAAGTTTTCAAGGTTTTCCAGTCATTTCCTTTCCTTCAGCAGACAACAACAAAGCATTTCATGTTCTCAAGTTTTCATGTTGGGTTAGAGGATCTGGATTAACTTACAATTGGAATTGTCAATAATATGGCATCAGATTACCTGTACTACAATCCATGTTTCAAACTTATTCTAAAACTAAATGTCGGATGAGAGTATAAGAAAAAAATTGTAAATTTTCAGTAAAAAACAAAATATGCATCTCATCGATAAAGATGCATAAATTAACTTAAACACTCTACTTTTTTTTTTACTATGTATTTACAAAACATGTCTCTTGCACATAGAATTAAATAATCATATGTCTCAACGAAATCACTTATATCTGCACTATCGTAGTTAACATTACTATTTTATCGTGAGTTATTTATCATCACATCGTTGACACCATGTAGTTGTTGTGCCCATAAGAGTCATTAAAAAAATAGTATCATCAGTAAATTGTGAATAAGTCACTAAATAGAATGTCATTATTAATAGTATTTTGGCAAAAGGTAAATACCAATTGGGAGTTAGTCGTGTCCATAAAAAATGGAATACCTTCAATAAAAATTGTTTGACTTAAATTGGCAGAAACAACCTACCATAAAAAACGTAAAGAGTATATAATCAAAATACTTAGACTTATTGTTAAAACAGTGAATCTTTTTTATTAAAAAGTACAGACAAAAAATATAGTTGGTAAATTTGAACCATATTTAAGTTATCAATAAAAATCTCAGTTCCTTGCAATTGATTTACATGCTAAGAAATGAAGAAAAAATTAATGAGAAATTAAATAACAAATGACTGGTGCTATTTGAAATACTAATCAAATCTCAGCTTGGTTGTCTCTTTGATAGAGAATTGTATATTGACTTGATGTAGTTTGAAAGTTTTCTCTAATACCCAGTTTAACCCCAAAAAAAGGGAAAAAATAGCATTATATAAGAGACATAAAATTCAAGAATATAAAATTTCTTTTAATGATACCTCAAGATTAGGTGGTAATGTTGGTGGTGAGGCTCTTACATTTGTTAGAGCAATTTGAACATTTCTGTTGTACCGTGTCTCACATATAAAATAGAAAAAAAATTAATATCATTATATAAGGGACGTGGAATTCAAGAATTAAAAAGTTTACAAATAAAACCTCAAGATTAAACGGTAATGTTGGTGTTGCAATTGTAAGATTTGCTGGAGTCTGAACTTTTTTAGTTGATTTCCTTTTTTTCAAAGCCTTCTCCAAGCCACCCTTCAATCTCTTAGCTGAAACATTTTTCTTCTTGACTTTGATTCCTTTAATTCCAATATTGTTCTTTTCATGAATTACATTCCCATCTTGGTTTAAGTGATCTGTTATAATACCTGAATATTGAAACATCTCTTCACCTTGTAATCTAACATTGGAGCTCGCATTTGAGTGTTGGATAGTTGATCCATTACCTTGTAGCCTATCATCCACGATTTCTAACATCTTCAAAATACAATCTTTAATAATTTCATAAGTCTCTTCACTCTTAGATGCTTTTGTAACCAATTGAACAAATAACCCATACAATTTTTTATACCTCATACTTTGACATATCTTGGGATCCAAATTGCTTATGCTAATTCTAGAATTTTCAGCTCCCAACGAATCCAAGTTTTGCTTTATGTGTCCACCTTTTCAATATGTACTGGATCTCTATAATATTTATCATAGTAAAAACTTTCAAACATGAGGACATAATTCCAACAAACTCAAATTTTCTACAACTACAATCAACTTTTCCATTTGATGAATCATAAGTAACTACATGGTAATAGCTCTTCTTATGAGGGGTAATTTGATATTTTGTGATCGATCCAACCTCTCCAAAATTTTCAATACAAGAATCATGAGACTTACACCACTCATTTTGAAAGCACTTGAACACTTCAGGAGTATAAACACTAACTGCATATTTCAAAGTTTCAATTGGATACAATAATGAGGGAAGACCTATACTTGATTTAAAATCAGCCTTTAACTCTTCATATCTACGATCTTCAAGGAGTCTTTCAAAGTGATGAAAAAACT
>JAOTIZ010000005.1:9756153-9766920 GCA_027123425.1 Erythroxylum panamense
TTTAAAAAGTTTGAAAAAAAGGAGGGAAGGAGAGGGAGGGAAGAGATTTTGAAAATTTTTGAAATTTTGCAAAAAAACTATTTTGCATATCGGCCGGTACCGACCGGTATTTAAAACCAATACTTAAATTTAAAATTATGTACCGATTTTGGACCGATATAGTACGTACCAACCGATACCGACCAGTACGGTACGGAACCCATAAGAGTGATCCCACGTCCTATCGAGTAATTATTTAATTGAGTCGCAGCTAATCACATCCCTAGGATTTTAGCCAACTTTGTAATTTGATGACTCCAGTGTATTATAAATTTATAATAATAACAAACATAAACTGAAGATGTGACGATCTTAGTGTCAGTGGTGAGACATATCATATGCCAACTTTGTAATTTGAGAAAGATAATAATTAAAAAAGGAAATTTTATCTCAGCGTTATTTTTTGCTAATTTAAATCGTGAATTAATGTGGTAACGATCTATTATAGAAATTTAAAAGATTCTACCTCACTTAAGCCATAAGATAAAATTAAAAAAAAAAACTATAATTACCGTCAAGTTGTATCATTTTAAAAAATTATTTGGTTTATAAAACTGGTGACTTTTAGCTAATTAATTTTATCAATTAAATCTTTAAAAAATAAACCAAACGGCTCAGTAATCCTGGTTTAGGAAAGAAACAGTTACGTAACGGTACAATCGTAGAAGAGGTCCGGTAGGAGCTGAGATACATGAAAAGACAAAAATAGACCTATCTTATAATGTCAACAAACAGCCAAAACACTTTGATGACATTATACGCATTTCACGATACATCTCCCCTGGACGTAATTTGCACTTCCACCCTAAAACCCACTGGCTTTTAAGGACAGTCTCTGCACTTCTTTCATCTAATATAGTTATCAAATCTCTTCCTTTGTGGGTTTTTTTAGAGGAAGAAGATGGCTGGGGATTCGGGAAGTAACGGTCTTGGATGTTGCAAGATGGGTCCGGGTTATGCCACACCTCTTGAGGCCATGTCTGGTCCCAGAGAAGCTCTTATTTATGTTACTTGTGTCTACTCTGGTACTCTTCATTTATTATTGCTAGCTCCTACTCTTACTTCTTGTGTTATCCTGCCATGTTTGTTCGTTTTATACTTTGTTTTTCCTTGTTCTTCTTCTTCACTCTGAGTTGGATTTAGCTTTCGTTTTTAGTTGGGAGGGAGTGAGATGTGAGTAAATATAATATGTAGGTTACGCTGTGTTAAATTTGTAAAATGTTCCTTGTCTTTCGCTTGTGAACGAACTTTCTAATGTCTTCTTTCTGAGGTGATGTTCTTCTTCTTCTGAGATTCTTAAAATCTGTGCTCTGCGTCTGCAAGTCGCTTTCTTGGGATTTTACAGAAGATTCTGGGGCTTTTTGTTCAGTTAAGGAAGCAAATTATCTTAATATTTGTTGAATTCATCAGATTTATGCTCTTTCTAGTCTTAGTTTAAATCTCTTGTACGGTTTTCACCATCTAAGTTTTGGTACTTTATCTGGAACATAGATACCTCGGCCAGAATAGTTGTTGAAGGTTCGATTTTTAATGGGACTGGAGTCCACTGGAGTAATAGTCGATGAATGATTCTATGCAATAACGTTGTATGTTTACTTTGATTATGTGAAGTCATATTTCTATGCAAGAATTATATTTATGCCTTCAGAATCCAAATACAAAAGCTATCAGCGCCTTCTCCGCTTTTTTTATTTTTATTAGAAAGTTATCACCCTTGTGCTTTGTGTTCTTCTTTGAATATAGGTCTCTTCTTTGCTACTCTTAGTGGTATCGATGACTCGTCCTTAAGTTGAGGGAAGTTAACAGTTCATTCGGTGCTAGCATCTTTTTAATGGTGTCTGCCTCTGAAACATTTCATCATCAACAAGTTACACGTGCATTATTACTTTTTATCAATTTCTAGATTTGCAGTAAGATCTTCAACTGGTGCATTATACAGGCACAGGAATAGAGAAGCCTGATTATCTAGCCACAGTGGACGTCGATCCAAACTCACCTACTTATTCAAAAGTTATCCATAGACTGCCCGTAACAAACTTAGGAGATGAACTACATCATTCAGGGTGGAATTCCTGCAGCTCTTGCCATGGCGATCCATCTGCTGAGCGACGTTACTTAGTCCTTCCTTCACTAGTGTAAGATACTAAAATCTGTTTAGAGCAATTACAGCATTTACTAGCCAATTTAAAGCAGCAATCAATACTACATAGAGGAGGAAAAGTTTATGAACACATTGATCTTGACATTTCAGACTGGTGTGTTTAGACCCTGCATCAGAAATGCAAGTTCTGAACGTTTCAATACAAGACTTCCAACTTTTGTGCCCGTACTTTGTAATTTAAAATTGACCGTACTTTATTCCTGTCAAAAAGTTGGGGGCACTTTATTAAGACTCAGGAATATCCTTTACGGGATCTCGTCCAATTTGGTTGTAAGATTTGATTATCACTTCAATAGAAGCAGAAATCTAGTCTTACTTGTATATTATATAGGATGGAATCGCTGAACTGTAGGCTTTCTTGTGAAATCTGTTTCAGTTCAGGTCGGATATATGTGGTCGACACACAAAAGGAGCCTACAGCTCCAAGCTTGCACAAAGTTGTTGAGCCTGAAGATATTGTTCAGAAGACTGGATTAGCATATCCACACACATCCCATTGCCTTGCTTCTGGAGATGTCATGGTTTCATGTCTTGGGGATAAGAACGGGAAGGCCGAAGGGAGTGGTTTTCTTCTTCTTGACTCAGAATTTAATGTGAAAGGAAGGTAAATCTTGTATGCCTGTATTTTAACACAAGTTTGTCAAATTTGATTGGCTTATTGTGTCTGTTCTACATGATTCACTTATCTCACTTGATAGATTGAACTTGTTCAAATTCATTATATGCCCAATTATCTAACACTATTATCAGCCTCACAAGAAACGGAACTTGTAATCTGACTTAACTATTTTGCTCTGTTCATCATAATAAGGTGGGAGAAACAAGGGCATAGCCCACCATTTGGCTATGATTTCTGGTACCAACCCCGACACAAGACAATGATCAGTTCATCATGGGGGGCGCCTGCAGCCTTCACTAAAGGTTTTAACCTGCAGCATGTAGCAGAAGGTCTATATGGTAGGCATCTGTATGTCTACAGCTGGCCAGATGGTGAACTGAAACAGACATTGGATCTTGGCAGTACCGGACTTATACCACTTGAGGTAATCTAAGAACCTGCTTTCTTTAACTCATATGTAGGCAGTAGTCCTTTTATTCTCTCATATTTGTTTCTAAATGTCTTATTTTTGTTGTTAACTGAACATTATGATGATTCGAATGCCTAATATATCATGCTTCGCTCTACATGCAGCTGAGGTTTCTGCATGACCCTTCCAAGGATACAGGGTTTGTTGGGTGTGCCTTAACAAGTAACATGGTGCGCTTTTTCAAGACCCAAGAGGGACCCTGGAGCCATGAGGTATGCTTGTCATATAGAGAAATATCTGCAGGGATAGAACAATGTATTGGAAGGGAATACGCTGGTCCTTAGTTTTGTAATGCACCATAACTCCAAATCACTGCTACATTAGTGATTCCTAACTCAACTTTTGCAGGTGGTGATCTCGGTGAAACCATTGAAGGTGCAAAACTGGATTCTTCCAGAGATGCCTGGCCTTATAACTGATTTTCTAATCTCACTTGATGATCGATTTCTATACTTCGTTAACTGGCTGCATGGAGATGTTAGACAGTACAACATTGAGGACCCCAAAAATCCTGTCTTAACAGGACAAGTTTGGGTCGGTGGACTGATACAAAAAGGCAGCCCTGTAGTGGCTGAAGGAGAAGATGGTAAAACCTGGCAGTATGATGTTCCTGAGATCAAGGTCTGAATGCTCTTCTGAAATGCTATATTTTGCATTCTGTTGGTCTTGGTCTAGTGGAAAACAGAAACATTGCTATTTTGATTCCCTAGTGACGGTATCAGATAGATTTTCTGTAAGCATATCTAACTGTAGAATTACTTGCTTTCCAACAATATAAGAAAGAAATGCTATCTGATCTCTGTGACACCTTTGACTTCCTGTTTAGTGGAGTGATTAGTTTGACGTTTCATGCTCAGGGGAAGCGACTACGGGGAGGGCCTCAGATGATCCAGCTAAGTTTGGATGGGAAGCGACTTTACATTACCAACTCCCTCTTCAGTCCCTGGGATCGCCAGTTCTATCCTGAACTTGTGCAGAAAGGATCCCACATGCTGCAGCTTGATGTTGATACTGAGAAAGGTGGTCTCGCAATAAACCCCAACTTTTTCGTAGACTTTGCAGCAGAGCCTGATGGTCCTTCCCTGGCCCACGAGATGAGATATCCAGGAGGTGACTGTACTTCAGATATATGGGTTTAAGGAAGGGGATACCTGAGAACAAACCTACCTTGCCTTGTAAACGAGCGCTGTCTTATTTGGTGCTTGTGGATTTCAATTACAATAAATGCTCAAGCCTCATGGAAAATAAGATACTAGTTAAGGTATTATCATCTAAATGAATGGAAAGTTAGAATAGCTTTGAAACCATTGTCTGCTTTGCTGAATAAATGAATACAAATTAGCATCGGAGTATAAATTAGCAAATGCTTAGTAAAATGAGTGAATATTATATAATGTTTAGCAATGTATGTACATTTTAAAGATATAGTTCCTACTGGTTTCGGATTCGCTGAGTTGATTATATAGTTTCCTGAATGTGCATTTTCATTTTCTGAAGTTATGATCATCCTCATTACGTTGGGGATGATTCCCACAGAAATATGTTGGCTTGTCTTATATACATAATAAGTACCATCTTATTTAATACCAATCGTCCCTGCATGATTCAACGAAATTGGCGTCTGACTAAGAATTTGTGATAATTTAAAGAACTAAATCTGGAAAGGATGACTTCTCTCGTTTACCATTCTTTACGTTTGTTGTGAGGTATTTTCTAGTCCTAGAATCTATATTCTATCTCGATGAACAAAAATAACTTTCTACGTAGTTTAGCTAATGTAAGGAGAAGTATGACAACTACTACTCTTTATATAACTATTAATAAAGTATTTATATAGTTACATGTAAGAATTCTAATTATAGTAAAACTTTATAATTACCATATAATCTTACGGTTACTAATATTCTATTTCACCAAAAACCTAAAGTTACTGAAGATTTACTTCGCTACAATTCAAGATATATCTCACCATTTATCACATTGTAGTAGGAATAACTTTTTTAAAAGTTCAAATACAGCTTTTTCAAAAGCTAAAATTTGGAGCTTTTTAAGATTAAAGCTCTACTGATAAAAACTCTACTGATATAAGCTCATCCATACGGTAGAAAAAAGCACTTTTGAAGACTCCAAAAGTTGATCCAAATAGACTCTAAGAGATTCAAGCTATGTGAGTAATCGATAAGTTTAAGTTATCCTTAGAACTTTTCTATGGGCAAACACTTTATCAATATGTCAACTGCGTCCTTCAAATTGAACATTTTTTAACAAGATATGACCAAATGTAGTTAATTTCTTAATCTATCTATATTTTAACTTACTTTCCCTAGTCTGAAGAAATATGGTTCCATCCCCATTACTGATGGTCAGAGTATACATGATTGTCGATTGAGTCTTTCTAACTATATATGTTTGACTGCTTGCCAAGTCCCTCTTTCTTTATACTTTGCTATATCATATTAATGCTTTCTCCCTGACATTGTTTTATCTTTGAACAAGAATTTCCAACCCCCCTAACATTCGTTCCAAGCTGTTCTAGTACCAGTTTTGAACTAGTACTGCTCATTATTGAACTTGGTTTGTCCTTTTCATATATTTGCTTCAATATATGTCACTCCCCAAACACTACATCCTTGAAGGTTGTCTTAGATTTTTTACTAAGCACACGAAATTTTTTCATTTGTCATCCTTCAATAAACTTCCCTTATGAAGTTCCATCGTCTCTCAATCACCAAGATGACTCTCCCACGTGTGTCATATTGCAATACTTTTTTTCTTCCCAGAATGAGACATAGTCGCTGACCTCATTATTGTTATTCCTACTAAGGCATAAATGCCATACTATAATTTTTCTTTCATTATAGCTGACACAACTTTTATCAGCTTAAGTTGTTTATCACTACTAGAAAACTTAAACACTTATCTAAGAAGAGTACCTACGAAAATCAAATTAATTCAGAGTTTAAGAACATACCATACAGTCAATCTTCTAATAATTTTGTCATGTAACTGGATTTACAATGAACCCCTAACTTTGATAGCATAATTTCTATCTCCATCCAATCTGACAATACCATTTCATTCTTTAAAAGAATATAATTAGTCCTTATTGGAAGTCATATGATAAATGATACCCAGTGTATATCACCCATCAAGTTGTAGAATTAGAATTACTCACAGTTAAAACATCATTGTCTTTTCCATCCTCTTCATTAGAGCTCTCTTGGATTACATCAATATTTACTCTTTCATTTGTTTCTCTTTTTACATTGTCATTCTTTTGTTATGGACAATCACTCTCAAAGTGCCATTTAACTTTATGGTTAAAAAAGCAATCAACATTAGCCTTTGATCTACATCTTGACTTATTCAACTATTTGCATATTATGATTAAGACAATAAAATTTGTACCGCTTTGACTTTTTCAAATAGTTGATGAAGTAACTAGTAACAGTCCTTACATCAAGCTTCTTTTTATATGGATTATATACCTTACTTCTACTGGGTAATCCCAAATATGAAGGTGACTCAAACAAGGTTTCCTTCTTACCTATAGTTTATAAGGAGTCTTAGGAACAACCTTATTAGAAACCCTATTAAGTGACTATGCAATAGTCTTTAATGCATGCATCCAAAAGGATAAAGGTATAATGTTGTAACTTAAATTACTTATAACCATATCTATAATAGTATGATTTCACCTTTCAACTACACCATTTTGTTATGATGTACCAAATATTGTATATGTGCATATATGCTCTAACTTTTAAGAAATTTTTAAAATGAATTCAAACATTGTTCACTTTCATCAAATTTACTATAATATTCACCTCTTTTATCAGTCTTAACTACTTTTATTTTTCTATCTAGCTTCATTTCCACCTCGTTAATGAGCACTCAAACCTGTTAACTAACTCATACTTTGCATACAATAGATATATATAACAATACTATGAGAAGTCATCAATAAAAATGATGAAATATTTTCAACGCCCTATAAAGGGACCATAAATTTTAGTATGTATTAACTCAAAGAGTAAACTATTTCTTATGTTTGGATTCCTTGGTATATGTCTTGTTTGTTTGTTGTTAATGCAATCTATACATATATAATCATCAAAATCTAGTTAAGGTAAGATATCACTTTTCACTAACCTCAACATCTTTTCTACAATAAGAAAGTAGAACACTCATTATATAGACTATGTTTACTACCTATACTATGTTCAACATGAAACAAAGATTCAATAAATCAACATCAAAATTGAAACGATATAAGCAATCAACTAAAGTGCCAAAACAATAATAGAACTTATATTTATATAATGAAAATAAATATTATTTCTAATCTTAAAGTTAAATCCTACATCATCCAACTTCCTAATATAAACTAGATTTATAGCACATCTGAGAACATAAAGACATATTTTAAGATTTAGACAATAACCAATGTTTAAGATCAATATATATGTCTTGAATCCCTCTATTCATGCCTTCATCCTATATACAAGAAATTTTCAATTTTGTTTATGGATTGGATTGAAAGGAGTCCTTATGCAATATATGACACACAAGTAGTTTCACCATAATTTAACCCCACCAGACATTGTTAGATATTTTAATCAGATTTGATTCAAAATATAATGAAACATAATATGTATATTTCTTTTTTAACCATGTTTTTTCTTAGACAATCTTTCTTAAAGTGACTAGCCTTCTTGTTGAAGTAGCACCTCTGCTCCTAATAGACCCTTCCTAAACTTCAATAGGGCTTTATCCTTCTTCTTATCTTTCTTATCCAATTTAGCCTTATTGCTATTGGCTTCATTATGAACTATAAAATGGATGTACTACTCCTTCATCTTCTTTGACCTCCTTCCTCTTTAACCAATATGGCTTTAATTTTCTAAAAGTTCGATTTTTCCTCAAGGGTGTTATAATTCACTTGAAATGGTCGAACAAGGAAGTGAATTGATGATAAATTGAACCAAAAAGACCCACTTAATGGGCCGAACTCATAAGGAAGTGAGTTGATGATAAATTGAACCAAAAGGACCCACTTATATGTATACTCATTGATTTCAACTTATCACAAGATTATGAATAGGTTGTAACTAGTTAAACCATTTGATCATCAACTATTCACTAGATTCTCTATAATGGATTTGTCGACTACATCCGAATGGGAGTACTCGTTAATATTTATCATAAATTCCTTTGCATTGTCCAATTTGGTCATTAATGGCTTAATATTTTTAGCCATTTTCATTCCCGTCAAGTTCAAGCTTAACTAATTTGACCACTTCCAAGCCTTAAGAAAAGACTTGTCAACTTTTGTACTAGTCTCAGTAATAACTCTAGGCTTTTCATTTGAAACTATTACTAGTTCTAAATCTATAACACCCAATTGCAACTTGATTTCTTAGACCATTCTATAAAGTTTAGCCTGTTGAACCTGACCAACCTATTACCCAAAGCAAACAAATTGGTAGAAGGTGCAATCATTACACAAGTTCACACATTATTTCATTGAGTAGCCTTAATGGATTCCAATAAACAATAAGTTTTGGTTATGTATTTATGTTCACCTTTGGGTGATACTTGAATACATAATTTTAACCAATATAAAGATGCCAACATAAATATGCTTTAATAGAGAATTGGTTATACTTAAGTTAATTTGTATATTATCTTTGGATATACAATCACATCCACCAACTATGTCAATAAGTCTCTTTAATGTCATTATTCATAAATAATGGTCCACCTTTGACTAATCTCCTTAATGATATAACTAATAAGCTCAATTAGTCAATTTAATCTTTTATGTCATTTAGCAACGTCACATAAACATGAGCAACTGAAATTTCATAATTAAATGCCTACATATCTCTTAAACCTAGGTCACTTTAGTGACTAATAAGCTTTCTACACAATAGACATGTAATGGGCTTGCGTGAGGAATACAGTAATGTTGTGAGTCAGATTATGCTAATAGAACCACTACCTACAGTAAATAAGGCTTATTCTATGATTCTAACAGTAGAAAAATAGAGGAATGTGTCTATTGGTAACAACGGGAGTAGTCAAATGAATGTGGCCTTAACGAGCAGAATTGGGAATGCAAATAGAACTTTTAAAATAGACAATTCATGTGGAAAAAGAAGGAGGATGTTTCAAAGGAAAGAAGATAAGCAATGTGAACATTGCCATGCCAAGGGACACACAATTGAGACCTGCTTCCAACTACATGGAATCCCGGACTGGTATAAGGAATTACGAGAGAAACAAGAAAGAAACAAATCAGAGTATGCACCGGCAGTGATGGACAGTCCAGTAGATGACATCTCAAATGACAATCAGGATGTGAACATCAACATTCTTGCTCGACAGGTTCAGGAGCTAACGAAATTCATGAGAGGAAAGGGAAATGTGGAAGCCAATTATGTAGCTTCGGAGAGTTTTACAAGTACATTTTCAACCTATAACGAGTCTTTTAAAACTGAAAATGATAGTGGTTCATGGGTGGTGGACTCAGGTGCCTCCACCCACATGACTCCCAACCTCCGACTTTTATCCAACCACACCGAAACCAACTCCTTATACCCTGTTACCCTCCCAGACAGAACTTACAGACCTGTCACTCATATAGGAGACACAAACATCTCCAACGGGCTGTCTTTAAAAGATGTATTGCACATACCTTCTTTCCATCATAACCTCATGTTCGTAAATAAAGTGACCACTCAAAATAAACTTTCCGTTATTTTTGTATCTAATAAGGTGTTTTTTCAGGACCTTTGGACTAATTCTATAACAGCGATCTGCGAAGCCGATGAAGGGATTTACAAACTCGAACAACACCAGTTACTACCAAAAAACACTCTTAAAGGTCCTCCACTAGACTTCTATCTACAGGATTCAATAATTTGTAATGCATCGAACCCTTTTGATGTTTGGCATTTTCGTCTTAGTCATGTATCAAGGAACAAGTTATTACATATACCCAACATTAATTCTAAAGTTTCAATTAATCAATTTTGTGATATCTGTCCATTAGTGAAACAATCTAGGAAACCATTCCAAACTCATACCATAACTTGTAAACAGCCTTTAGAATTGTTACATATAGACCTCTGGGGCCTGTACAAAACACCAACACAAAATGGTTTAAAGGCTTTCTTAACCATTGTAGATGAGGTAACAAGGGCCACCTAGACCATCTTGTTACAAAGTAAGGCCCAAGTCCATGACACCTTAACAAATTTTATCACCCTTATTGAAAAACAATTTTCCTTACACATTTTATCCATATGAACGGACAATGGGTCTGAATTCGTAAACTATCCATGCCAACAACTATTCTTATCAAAGGGCATCATACACCAAAAAACATGTGTCCACACTGTAGGAAAATCCCGGTGTGAGCATCACATGCCCACGGTGCGGAAAACAAAACTTTTTTGTTCCGGGAAGTTCCCG
>JAOTIZ010000005.1:9767020-9796507 GCA_027123425.1 Erythroxylum panamense
GTCTGTACAAGACTATGAACAAAACGCGCTAAAGGGGATTGCCTTTAGGGCACTACTCTAACAATCTATCGATACTTAACATCCATAAGTCGACTTACACTGGTAAACAAGGCGACTTATCAGTATCGAGCAAGCATAAGTCGACTTACACATGATACCAGTCGACTTAGTACTTACACACACTCCACAATAAAATGGAGTCGTGGAATGCAAACATAAACATTTATTACAAGTCACCGGTGCACTTTTATTCCAAGCACACTTACGCAAAATTTTATGGGGGGGATGCTCTTTTAACCGCAACATATATCATAAACAGACTACCTACAAAAACCTTGTCATGGAAAACCCCACATGAAAAGTTGCATGGGAGAGTACCAAAGTATGATCACCCTAAAGTTTTCGGATGTCTTTGCTACGCCACAAACACAAATCCAATAAAAAAAAACTCGAACCCCAAGCCAAAAAATGCTTGATCCTTGGATACGCACCAGATTAGAAAGGTTACAAATTATTGAATCTTCAAACGAAACAACATATCATAAACAGGGACGTGACATTCTGTGAAACCATCTTTCCATACAAAACAAACAAAAAAATCACAGAAATCCCAAGCCAACCCACGATTTTTCCCATTACTCCAATAAACACCCAAAGCCCAACCACACAAATACACACAGGCCCATCTGAACAACACTCCAATTTATTAGACCCACATATACCACCCATACAACAATCTAACCACCCGACCCATGATGCCGACCTTGTGGATTTACATTCACCCTACCCGATACATGAAATAGACCCGCCTTCATTACTAACCAATACCTCTCCCACAATGAATGCTCCCTCTACTTCCCATTCACCATCACCCCCACCCCCAACGTCCCCATTGGCCCCAATCAGAAGAAGCACTCGCCAAACTTAGTTACCGGCGCATCTCAACGATTATTACCTCAATATCCCTTCTTGACTCGTAGGCACTATCAACACCCATTCAACGATTCACCAAATCCCTAACATTTCTCACCACGATACTACCTCACACATACATTTCTCCACACCATACTCATCCTTTATGGCCAACGTGTCCACCGATTATGAACCACTGTCATTTGATATCGCTAAAAATGATCCATTATGGGTAGAATCTATGAACCTAAAACTGGACGCGCTAGAGATCAACCATGAATGGACACCAACCATGTTACCTAAAAGGAAAAAGGCTCTAGCTACAAAGTGGGTATTCAAAATTAAACGCAATCTTGATGGCTCAATCGACAGAAGGAAGGCACGACTAGTCGTCAAGGGGTTTAATCAGGATGCGGGTGTTGATTACCCAGACGTATTCTCACCGGTTGCAAAATTCACCACTGTTCGCCTTCTGTTCGCTCTTGCTGCCGCACACAACTGGCCAATCCATCATTGTGACATCAACAATGCCTATCTCCACGGCCACATTGATGAAGATATCTACATCCTTCCACCTCCTGGTTACCCAACCCCACACAAAGGTCAAGTCTTCAAATTACAAAAATCCCTTTACGGCTTAAAACAAGCAGGACGCCAGTGGAACAAAGAGATAACATCCAAACTACAAATTTTCGAATTTGAACAATCTGGTTCGGATTCGTGTCTATTCACTAAAGGTACTACCAATTCCTTCCTAGCTGTTGTTCTGTATGTTGACGACTTATTGACTTTGGTACCATCTGAAGTTCTAATTGAAGCCGTCAAAGAGTTCCTGAATTCAAAATTTACCATCAAGGACCTCAGTTTTGCAAAATATTTTATAGGCATTGAAATTGCCTGCTCCACGACAGGCATGTTACTGTCTCAACGGAAATACATCACTTACATTCTCACCGACGCCAGTCTTTCAGACATCAAATCCACTACTGTACCCATCTCTCAGGGAACAAAACTAACCATCGATGAAGGGATTCCCCTACCTGATCCGAAAAAATACAAGCGTATCGTCGGTCAATTATTGTATCTTGGCTTCACTAGATCGGACATTGCCTTTCCGGTACAACAATTAACTCAATTCACGGCTTCTCCAACACAACAACACTGGAACGTGCTGGTCCATACTTTGCGATACTTAAAAGGGACAGCCAACAAATGTCTATTCTACCCGGTACAGGATAATCTCACCTTGCACACATTTTGTGACTCTGACTGGGCAGGCTGCAATTTCACTAGAAAATCACTAACAAGATACTGTATATTCCTTGGCTCCGCACTCATCTCTTAGAAAACAAAGAAACAGAATACAGTCAGTAGATCCTCGGCAAAGGCGGAATACCGCAGCATGGCCTCCACATTGTGCGAACTCAGATGGCTCACTTACTTCCTTCGGGATCTACATATACAGGTCTCCAAACCTATTCCATTCTATTGTGACAACATGGCTGCTATCTACATCTCCACAAATCCGGTGTTCCACGAACGCACTAAACATTTGAAAATAGATTGTCATTTAGTTCGGAATGCAGTCAAGGAGGGATTCATCACAACTGCACACATCAATTCTACACAACAGTTAGCCGACTTCTTCACCAAGGCTCTTTCCTCTTCATCATTTTCGACTACACTACTCAAGCTGGGCATGCTTGATGCAGTCCCACCTTGAGGGGGGGGGGGAGCTGTTAGGATATGAAGCCCGAAAATGAGCCCAACAGACCCAGCCTTCAAATCTTGCTTCTAGAAGCTCGTAAAAATTTCAGTGATGTACATAATTATAAATGTCTGTAAATATTTTTTTCCTTTTTACTTTTTCCTTTCTCTCTCTTGTTAGTTACAGGGAATCCCACGCTATTCTAGCGAGCTAGCAAACTGTATATAATGTACACAATATGCAATCAATGACTAAGGATGCAGATATTCATTCCTTCATTCCTTTCTGTTACGTTACCACAATGTTTACAAAACAATGTCATTTTAGGCATTGAATAGGATTGGACAAGGTAAAATTGAACAGAAAATCCCCTATGCATCATATGGCTATGGAGTTGCAAGTATACAATTATGATAAACTCCATTACTTTATTGATAAACTTATAATTTCGCCAATTAAACCTTCTAAAATGGTCTGAAATTATATTTAATAGTGAATCAAAAACATTATTACCAGCTATGATACTAATTGATGGATTTTTTTCGAATCTAAACCATATGAATTAACAAAACTAAACTTAAAAACAAGATTTTTTTAATGTTACTTGCAAAGCTAAATGTCCTGCTTCTATATAAACAATAATGATAAACAAATTTACCTTAATGAATTACTATTTGTTTGTCTTTACGTGAAAAATTCAAAGCCCCTTTTTTCTTATAATTTTCACCTTTTGCCTTTCTTACCTACAAATTTTTTTATGGTCAAAAATTATTTAAAAATTTTCTAATTCTATTTTCTTTTCTTTTTATACATGCCAATTTTAAAGAGAGAGGGGAGGAATTTAAGATTCCTTCTGATCTAATTTCTTTATACCTAATGTATATCACGTTGAACATCCTTTTATTGGAATTCATCTAATAAATTACATGAATCACTATAAATTATTAAAATAATATAGGGTTAATTAAAAAAAAATCTCAAACTTTAGTTAATTTTATAATTATAGCTTGAACTTCAAAACGTGAAAATTAAATGCTTAAAATTTTAATTGTAAATTCTAGCCCGATATTATTGTCTTCGTTAACTTTACTAGCGTAGCTTGTCATATGTTCAAAAATTCTTAACTATTAATATGTGTCAGTCAAGATTAACAAAAGTAATGAAGATTAATGAAATGATATAGTTTAATCACATAACTAAAACGATTTCTTTTCAAAAAATGACACAGTTTAATCCCTACATCAATTTATGCAATCCTGACGCCCTCTCCTTTGTTTTCAGTTTGTTATCCCGATACTCTCAGGCTTCATTTTCAATTTGTTCATCGATACCCTCAGTCCTTTGTTTTTAGTTTATTTTCCCAACACCCTCAATCTTATCGCACTGCAAGAAGCTCATTTTGTTTTCACATTGCAGTTAGCCATGTTAAGAATACTAAGGTCGTTGAGAAAACAAATTAAAAATGAAAGGTGAGAGCGTCAAAATAACAAACTGAAAATGAAAAGAATAAATTGAAATCGAATTGTGAGGGCATCGAGAGAGCAAAAAAGAAGGGAACAAACTGATAGGAAAGGGTGAGGATATTGGGACTACATAAATTAATTTAGGATTAAACTATATCATTTTTTAAATAAACTAATTTAGGATTAAACTATATCTTTTTTTTTAAATGATGTTGATTCAGTTATGTGATTAAACGATATCGTTTCATTAGTTATGTTAATGTTAGCTAACATGTAGCAATAGTTAGGGTTTCTAGAACATGTGACAGGTCATTTCAGTAAAATTCACGAATACACTAAAATTAGGTTAAAATTGAAAAAAATTAAAAAATTTAGGTATTTAATGGTCACTTTTTAAAGTTTGGGTTATAATTATAAAATTGAACAAAATTTACGATTTTTTAATAATTAATCCCATATTCTAACAGATCAAACATTTATACGAGGAGATCGTACGAACTGAGAAATACAAGTGACAATTATAGCGTGTGAAATATTTGATTATTTTCAACTTAAAGACTTTGGTATTTTCAATGTGGTGGGTTTTCTTAAACATGTTCCACCAATGCAATGATGATAAAATGACCGATAAGAGTGGAAACGAAGTGATCCCAGTAGCTCAGCGCCTAGCAATACATCTCTGATTAATGTGTAAGCTGAATCGATGGCTTGCACTGATGATTTTGATTAATTTGGATTCCTTTTCGATAGAGAGCAGATGTGTGATCGTGGCGCAAATGTTTGATTTCGATCGGGTTGAACAACGAACAAATGAGTGGGTTGGTGGGACTTCTTAGCTTTATCTATCACATTTTCAGGGCCAAGAACATTCTTTTGTTTAATTTCCTGTCAGAATAAATCATGGCGGCTCGAAAACTAAGAGGATCAAATTGTAGACGTGAAAGTAAAAACGATTAAAACAATTCCAATCAGTGTCGATGATGAATCTCTTTTTAGGGATAAACTGAAAATTTAAATCTTAAGATATTGATTGTAAGTCTTTTTTCATATATAAACTCTAAGAGTTCCTAACATATTTCATCAGATGTAAACATTTGTGGCGCCTGTGTGCCAGTTCTGAATTGTATTGTACAGCTTTTTATGCCGGCTTGTCTTGGCTGGTTCAAACAATCCGATGCAAGAATCTAAAAAGTCTCTACAAGAAGTCATTTAACCAACACAGTAGAAAGTATTACATACTATGATTTCATTGGTTTGGTGAAGGGCGGTCCCTCTGCTCACCCTTAATGCGTTTACCTGCACCACCTTTCCACATTGGCCAGCACACACAAGAACAAATAATTCCCATTTGACAATTGATGCATTCTATTAAGACCCTGAAACCGAAAACAGTGAAGATGACTTTAAAAGAACAGCAAAATGAAACCACGCTGGTCTCTGAATCTCTGCATTCTCCTGGTATTCTGTGCCAGTAGCAGCAGTAATATTTCAAGGGCAAGAAGGGTTTGTAATGGTTCAATAGCAGAATGCAACGTGGAAGATTTTGAAGAGTTGATCGAATCAGAAATCAGCAGGAGGTTTCTTGAACAGATCAAGTATATATCGCCTGGTGCCCTAAATAAAGACAGACCCGCCTGCAGCGGTGAAGCTAGCGGCCAGTCTTATAGCAGTAGTTGTCTCCCACCTCCAGCAAATCATGAAAATCGTGGTTGTTCCAAGATCTATCGTTGTAGGTCCGGTGATTGATCAATACTTTTCTTGTTTCTGTCTTTCTTATCAAGATCTAAATGTTTTCTTTTTACCCCTTCAATCTGAACCAACTCTTGCTTATTTTAAACAGAACTAGCCCCTTAAACAGGAAACTAAAGTTAATTGAGTTTTAGCAAAATGTATGGGATCAGGTAATAGACAAGTTCTTGCTGAGATATTTAATGCCCTTCGGAATTCTGCAGACTACGCAGAACTGCAGAAATAATGTTAAGTCAATGGACAAATGTCTACCTAGAGACATTAAATAAATAAAAAGCAGGGCCCTCACGGTGGGCATTTGGTCTAGTGGTATGATTCTCGCTTTGGGTGCGAGAGGTCCCGAGTTCGATTCTCGGAATGCCCCTTTTGACAAAACTGTTTCTTCATAGCTTTCTTTTCTCACGATTTAGCTGTTCCGTTAAATCTTGTGATGTAAGCTGTAAATCTCTTGCGCCAAGAAAAACATAAACTCCTTTTTTTTTTACCACTAGTTGTCTTAAAAGAGAGTCTAATTTTGAGAAGGCGCTACGTAAACTAATTCTTGCTTGCACCGGTCAGTTTGTAAGAGGTAAATATTGACTAAACAGATTTCTCCATTTTTAGAGCTCAAATTTGAGATCTCTGGTAAAAAAAAAAAAGAGTGCCAAAATACTAGCACCATCCATTATTTAGTTAAAACATAAACGCTTTTAACTTGATGTAAAATTCTCGATTAAAAGCCTGACATTACCACTAACAGCAAGAGAAAGAAAAAACAACGATTACAAAGTCTCTTGCCCCACTTTACGATGTAAAGATTCAAACTAGTCAGTGGCTTGTGTTGGGGTCCACTAGAAGCAAGATGGCTCCACATGCAGCTAAATTTCAGGCGACGAATTGGAGCTATCTACCAAGACCAATGACATTTATATCAGTGTCTCCCAGTCCTACCCTCCCTTGATCATTGAGCAGATCACGTGGCTTGTCATGGGTCCCTTGCCCTTGTGTCGGTAACCCTTTCTATGCTTTTCATGGGCGAAACATAAAGCTTAAAAGAGGAGGATTCTCTGCGTTAAAAGAAAAGCATTCACAAGATTTGGAGCTCATCTATTATTGCCAACTACACGGGCAAAGATTGAAGTAAAACAAAAAGGAACTATATGAATACATTAAGCAAGCATTCGCTTTGCTTACTATGATCTCTAGTAAAGAACTTTGTTTTTCTATTCAATTTTGTACCTCATACGCAGAAAATGTGTACTTGTAATCATCCCCATCCGCAAAACCAAAACTAGGATCCTTTCCCTCCCTAGCGCTTCTTCTAACTCCCTCTATTCTCTCAAGAATCCCCTCAACTGCTAGATCAAATGCATCTTTCATGTTCCCCATTCTAGACCTTGGATCAGCATACACTATACCTGGAACGAGGTGGATCACTTCCTGTCTCATAGCTACTACTCTATCCTCGGGAATTCGAAGCAAGGTCTCATTGATTCCTGCTTTCCAATCTTTAACATCTCTAACTGGTATATACACGGAATATTTACTATAGTTCTTTGGTAAATGCCATTTATATTGGGCATAAGCAGAACCTGGATGGAAAAAAACTGGAATGCAACCAGCTAAAATTGCATCGAATATTGATCTTCTGGTGTATGAATCCCCAGTAGGCTGCAAGCAGAAAACTGAATTTTGGAATGATCTCATCACATTGACTGGATTATCACAAGTAATGGCTCCATTGATACCATAGTTGCATTCTTGTAACTTGCATAGGTTCTTTGAAGCTTGACACTCCTCAATAATCTTGCCTCGGACAGAATCTTGAAGATCAGGCCTTGGAGCACCAGCAAAAGAAAACAAGTATCGCCTTTTTTGCCTTCTCAGCTTCTCCTGCCATTCAAGCACTTCACTTGCTTCTGTGGGATGAAAGCAAGTTGGATATGGTATGGCATAATCATTGTTCCAGGAACTAGACTCAATTGACAACATGGACATGTTGTTAGATTCCGGTAAGAACCTAAGCTTGCTACCCCAGTCAGATTCATTGTCGGTTTGCCTTCTGAAATCCCATCCTATCCTCCCTGTAACCAAAAAATGGTCTCTACCCAATAATTTTTTCCACTCGGGTTTTTCAACGAGCCACTTAACAAGATCAAAAGCAGATTGATCTCTCACCGACGATTTAACACCCCAAAGGTATCTACTAATGTCAAGACCAGCATAAAATGGTACATAAATAGCTGATGCAAGAGAAGAATCATTGGTCAAGCACTCATAGGTTTTCATCCTATTATGGAAAATTACTCCTAACAAAAACTGGTTCGTTGAATACCAACTCCGCTTCAACAAAACCCCTTCAGAATCAACCACTCGAGGACCAAGACCATGGTTAACCAAGTATGGACACATATTATGCTCAGTACCCCTCGTGATTGACTCACAGTTCTCGAGCAACTCTCTGTTAAATCGACTTGGAAGATCATGAATATAAATGTATCGACCAATGCAAGAATCCTTCTCTTTCACACTCTGTTTTCCACTTTCTTGGTTAGTCTCAAAACTTGCATTATTGGGTCTAATGATAGTAGCATTGAGACTACGAGGGGAAAGAACGGATTTTGGTATCTGGGTGGTGACTGCATTCCCATGGTCGACCAAAACACTGATTTCGTCTCGAGTTCCGTACAAAGCGGAGTAATCAAAGCAGAAGAAAATAAAACACAAAAGAAAGGAATTGAGAGAGACCAACCAGAGCTGGTGGTTGCAGCACTTTCTGGTGATTGTCTTGTCCATCTTCTCTTGATAAAACCTCCAAAACGAAGCAAAACAGTGGCAGGAACAAACACTTTCTTAGGGAATCTGACAAAAATTGTGACAAAACTAAGTGTATCTAATTACATCCACAATTTGCGCTAAGGAAAAGAGTACAAGAGAGGGCAACAGCCTCAACTTCAGAGTGGTGGCGGAAAGAGAGAGAATGGGTTGGGTTGGAGTTGGGCTGATTCATTTTGCATAATTTGTTCTTCAAATTTATAAGATTTAGTAAACGTCCGTTACTTTTTCCTCAGTCAATTGAGGACTGGAGATACCGGGTGATACCGGCCAATGCGGGTTGATATCTGAAATGTTAGAATTTATCGGGATTGAATTGTAATTTTAACAAATTTACGGACTAAATTGGAAAAAAAGAAAAACTTAAAGCTAAAGACCCCAACAGCACACATCTTCACTTTTCTTTTCTTTTTTTTTTATCTTTTTTCTTATACCATTTATATTCCTTTAATAATTAATATCAATGTATCTTTAAAAGAATTGTCAAAAAGCAAATTTTTATAGCAGTAAAGAAAAGAAAAATGTTGTTAGTTTTTGTATGCTTATGCTTGGAACAATATGACTTTTAAATTTCTAGTCAAATATCACATTTATATTTAAATTCTTTTAAGAATACTAAAAAAATAATAAGACACCACTACTTTGCTCATACTTTCAAAAAAAAGCATAAGACATTAGTACTTTGCTCATCCTCTCAATTATATTAATATAAAATTTTTGTGTATTTGAGTTTTTTTTATAAAAAATATATATAATAAAATTACATATTTAATAAAAGGCTAATAACATAATTATATCTACAATTATATATATTATATAAGGAAAAATATTTTCTTATTTTATTAATTTTAAATATTAATATGAAAAATGAATATATATGAATTGAAATTTTATATTGTATTGATTACTATAAGATATATTTGTATGAAACTATTATCTTTAAAAGTTTTAAGTTGCCAAAAAAAATTAATTAAGACAAATTTATAATAAATTTAAAATTGTAAATAATGTGTTTAGAGGATGAACTAGTATATCTTTATTTTTGTATCAAAATACTTGCATTCATTTATTGCAAAAGCGATAATATCTATTTCTTTAATTTATTTCAAATTTGTACAAAACAAAGGTTTAAATACAATTATATAACAAATTTTTTTATAATAATTACAATAATAATTTAAATTCTCTATGTGTTAGTGATATACTAATTACCCATAACTTTTAAAAGCTTTAAAATTGTAGTTCTATAAAAATTCATTCTTAACAATGAACCTCTTTACTTAGTTCACCTAGCCTAGAAAACTTTGAACTTTTGTTTTATTATGAGGCAATTTTGCTTTAAGAATGACTTTTTCTTTATTTTTATCTAGCTTAACGCCTAAAGCCTACGAAGTTCTTTGCTTTTACTCTGAAAACACACTTTAAAGGGTTTTAACTTCAATTTGTATATTCTCATCCTATGAAAGGCTTCTCATAAATCATGGATATGATCTACACTCCTTTTCAATTTCAGTATCTATGTAATCTTCCAAGGTGCACCATATCAGATGATGAAAAATAGCATTTATAAACCTCTAATAAGGGGCTTCTGCATTCTTTAGACTGAAAGGTAATATAACCCATTCAAATGTCCCTATTAACCTTGGACATCTTGGACATCTAAAAGCTATTTTGAAATTATCAATTTTGACTATAAAATTTTGATTATAACTATAAAAATAATTTTAAAAAGAAAACAAATAATGTTCAATCATTGCATTTATCAAAGAATCTACAATCGGTATCATGTATGCATCCTTAGGAGTGGTTACATTTAAATCCTTAAAGTAGACACAAATTCTTATCTTTCTATTTTTCTTAACTACAGGCAAAATGATAGCTAGCCCTTAGCAGTGAAGGTGAAATTCTAGCCTTATTGGAAGTATATGTCCAATTAACCTTTTGCTCAACCCTAACAGCTTGGTATAGTACCAAGCAAAATAGTATTTGGATTCTTTCAAGATCTACATTAACTCCAGTTTCATTCTTGGATCTAAATCTTTGCTAACAAAGATTCCACAATCTTCTCCTGAATTATCCAAATTCACTTCTTCTAGTGGTTTTTATTTTGGCCTCTGAAATGATTAAACTTTCCAAAAGAAAATTTCAACTCTTTGATGCAATTGTCCCTTATTTGTAGTTCATATTCTTCTTCAAAGACCAATTCTACATTCTTACATATAACAACTTCTTCGGAATTTTCCAAAATATACTACATTAAAAATTTTATTTCAATGGATTATGTTGCTACCATTTCTCTTTATAAGAATTTACTCATCATGATCTTTCATAATTGGAAACCTCTTCAACCTGGGAGCAAACACGATGGTAAATGTTTTCATAAGCCTCTCTAACTTTGTCCCTTCCTTTTCTTTATCTTTGTTCTTAAGAGATTCATTATAGTACAGTTTGCAAATTTGTATAGGCTTTACAAGGTCACCATAGAAATTTACTTCTACCACATTAACTTTAGAGTAGAATGATTTTGAATCAACCCAAACAAAATCTACTTTATTGCCTTTCCATAGAAGCAGAACTTAATGAAGAGAAAATGACATATAAAAGTTGGAATAGATCTAATCTCATCCTAATAAGAGTTGATAACTGGTATGTGTATCAATAACAAAGAAAGCAATCATAAAATACTTTCCTTTACTATGATATACGGAGGGAGAATTCCCCATGCTTTGGTAGTTTCTCTAGTGAATGCAATAATACATAATTCAGTTAGGATTAAGTCTACGACATCTTTACTTAAACCTATCATCATTTTAATTAGAATGATGTTTACCACTAACCCATTATCACTGAAACTCTTGAAATTATCCTACCATTGACATGGGCCTTAATATATAGAGGTCTTACATGTTGCATCATGGCATCAATTGGCCTTTTTAGTGTTATTTTTTCTAGAATTTCTGGTCCCACTGCCAATATTGATACTTTGCATTCTTTTTTTTCTTAAGGGAATTATACCTTTTTAGCACAAGATTTACTAAATGAAGTAGGGAGATTATGGAAGAAATATTATAAGGTATATTAATAGGAATTTCTCCAATCGTAATGAATTTATTAGAGTCTTCATTCTGATTTTTTAAGCGAGTTTGACTTCCTGTAAAGTCTAAGAATTTTTGTTGTCTTGCTTCACTTTTCGCTGATGACTTCTACACGTCCATTCTTATTATTAAAGTTTGTAGTAGTTTCTTTTGAGAAGACAAATCTTATAAGTGATTTTTTTACGTTTCTTTTTTCCAATGGTGAAGGCTTACTTCTTTTAATCCTAACAATAGACTGAAGCATTATTTTTTGAGTTCGAGTCAAAGGCTGCAGATTGTTGGGATTCCTAACTCACTGTCGTTACCAAGATGGCAGCACTTACAGTGGTACTATAAATCTAGGTTATTGCACTGAAAACTGAACGTTTGAGGTTTATATATTTTTCTAAATACTTATAGATAAACTTTGTTCAGTAAATTTTAGATAAACTTTGTTCAGTAAAGTTTCCTTGAAATTTTTACCTTCTATTAGATTATGGTAATTGGTTGATTCCCATTCATAAAGTTAGTATTATAGTTAGAAACAAAAGCATTTGTCCCTGAATTATATGCTAATGCTAAATGATCATCCACAATCTTCAGCTTATTTTTTTACATCTATCAATGGGCATAAATCAAATCGGGTGGCATTAGCAGTTGCCATGAATAGGAATAGGTCTTCATCTATCAATATAGTTTGGTCAACTTCCACGAATAATACAATTCTTGTGTTGATTTAGTCTTAGACCACATTATTAAACCCCCTAATTATCGGTTGACTTCAGGTGTTATGATATTTGCAGTAGTCTCTTCCTCTAATTTCTTCTTTTGCATGAATTATAGGATCTGATAGTAAGGTAATGAATTTTTCTTGCAACAAAAAATCAAAGATATCCTCTATATTTGAGGTGTCAAAGTTAAACTGAATTTGAGTTGACAGAGCTTACATTTTCTTTTTAATTTTAAAAGATTTATGCTATAGAAAGGGGCAAACATAGGTTCCAGTGATGTTTACTTTGTCCACTTCCAAATCATGAGATTTCATTTCTACAACATAAGTACCTACTAAATTCTTCTTATAGTGCCCTTCTTCTCTAATAAGTTCTTTATATTAAGAAACCTTTACTTCTAAATCATAAAAATCATGAAATTCCATGTTTTGGAATTTCTTCCATAATTCAATATTGAAACCTCTTTGAGCTACTTTCATGTATTTTTTTTGGGTAGCTAATTCAATATTGACTTCTCTTTTTTCTAAACGAGCGATGAACACATTAACGTTCTCACCACTCTTCTGATTGACTTTTATCAATTCAGTTACTAACTTCAGGCTCGAACCTTAAAAATTGAGTATGAAATAATCTTTCCATTTATTCTTAGAAAAGATAGAATTCCTACACAATAGAGCATATTAGAAGAAGTTTGTACTTGTAAATGAATTTGAAACAATGTGAGGTTAAAAATATTGAAGTTCTCATGATTGGCTAATTGTTAACCCCGGAAACTTTTTTTAATTAAGCATGATTTAAAGAAATTTTGAGGTCTTGATAGATTAATTTATCTTGGAATCAATTAGCATGTTAATGTTAATGAGATTACATGACATAGGTTAATTTAATTAAAGTGTTAGGGTGGTAAGAAGGTATAAGGGGCATTGTTGGAAGATCACTTAAGTTGTAAAGTCCTAAGGCATTGAAGGAAGGGCAAGTTGGACATTTTAGCTTCATTAAGAGTATAAAAGGGAGAAAGAATACTTGCCTTGCATTTGGAAGAGAGAGAAAATGAAATTGAAGAAGGAGGGAGAGAGTTTCATGAGTTTGGAGAAAAAGGAGACTTATGTTAGGTTTTGATTTTTCTTAACCTTCAAGAGAGATTTTAAGAGTGATCAAAAAGGGAAAAAGGAAGAGGATGGCTAAAGCTTCAATTAGAGCCAAGAAAATCATTATTTGGTGAAGACTTAAGGTAAGTGTATGTTTAATCTTTTGGAATTTGGAAGGGGTTTTAGTTCAAAGATCTTAGGAGATGCATGGGTTTAAGTATTCTAGGGTCAATTTTATGAATATTTTCTTTAGGCTGTCCAATTTGAATTCCTTTTGAATTGGAGGTTTTGTTAATGTTGAAGAAAACCAAGAGAGGTAAGAGGAGCAAGAGTAGAGGCTTTTGGGCAAGGTTTGCAAGCAAGGAAATTAAGGTGGGTTTCATTTTATAATTGAGTTAATGAGCCATAAATGTTCTTCAAATAAATGGAATTTAATGATTTTTCAACTACCTTATGAATGTGCATTTGTTGTCCTTTCAATTATTGAGAATGTGTCACATGTTGTTGTGTGTGAATTTTGGGAATGAATTCTAATTGCTTCACAATTGTTGTATTTGTTGCTTTTGAATGAGTTAAGAAATGGTTTTTATGCTTGGTATAGGAATGTGTTTGTTGAATTGTGAAATGATGATGGAAATGTATATGAAATATGTTATGTTCATGAAAAGCAAGTTTTTGGAAATGTGCCATGTGGGCAAACGGTTTTTAGTTCATGAATTATATGTTATGTGGGTTTGTAGTAGTCCCTCAAGAATGTCACGTGCACGTTGATCAAGTTAAAGACTTCTCCCGCCTGCCCGCTAGTGGCACGGAGCTCCTTCATGGACTCCCTCAAGTTTATGACTACACAAGACCATTAAGTGGAATTGTGTAGTTCGTCATGTTTATGGATCTACCCAAATCATTATGATGTGCTTATGTATTACTTGTGCTGATAAGTTTGATGAATGTTTGACTTATGTGAGTTGTGAATTGGTTTGATATGTTGAGAATTTAAGGAATATGTTGTTCATGGATTTCATATGAAATTGCTTTGATCATGAATATTGTAAATAGTTTTGCTTGTTACCGATTATAAAACTGCGTGTGAATTCACACAGGTCGTGTGTTTCTAGTGCAGAAGCACAATCATACTCGAAAGTTACACAGTCTGCCCTTGTGGGTTCACACGGCCCATGTTTTGACCCTCCTAATGACAAAATCTCGTTTTAAGTTCTTCATAAAAGTTGTACATCTAAAAGTGCTCTTTGAAACCATCTAAATAAAATCTTAATCCGACATCTCTAGTGAAAATTATGTGAATTGTCCCGAGATAGGTACATCATGATTGAGGACATGAGCATAATTGATTCTTTTGACCTTAACTTCATAACCCGACCTCTAAATGAAGTGATTCTTGAAGCATTAGATTCCCAACACATTTTTCTACCTTTTCACAAAAATTGATAGCCATTAGTGATGAATTCAAAAAGATTGATGGAAAGAAAATGAGGGATCGATTGGAAGAGCATGACAGGGTTATGAACACACTTTGGATTCTCAAGCATACCTTCGTTTATAGAACTCCGATTGAGTTGGTTCTTGCTCCAAAATAAACTAGAGACTAAGAGCTAAAATTTTGAAGAAGTCAATTGTGATTATTGTGATTCCATTGTGTGGGCTCGCTTTTGTGGCTTGAGATGTTATGAGAATGATGATGAACCGAAGATGGCTAATGAGGGTGCATTAATATAACCCGACAAGGAAACTCACTTATGATTTAGGACTCTAGATAGTTGGGCTCCAGTATCGAGACCCAACAGTAATTCTCCACATTATATGGTGAATCTAGTAATGTGTTCAATGGTTGATTGATCATCTTTGACAAAAAAATAATTTGAATTGTAGAATTTTGTAACTACTATGATAAGGATTTTCATGGTCAATATATTCCAGATAAGGCTTTTAGAATTCTAAGCAGCCAAGCTGTCTCAAACTAGGCTTGTATAATTCCTAAACAACTTCTTTGATAGTTTCCATATCAACTTGTAATGTCATTTTCAGAGGTAAATAATGGGATTGTGATTTACAACTATGATGCTACTTCCGAAACCATATTGTGGTATAGTAGCTTCAGCCTCTTTAGCAAATTCATGTCAACTAACAATGTATGGCTTGACTGTCTATCAACCATTTCTAGGATTAATAGATAGAGACATCATAGGAACATCCTCTCTCTTATGAGGAGGGACATATCTTTCAAGTACAAAAGAAGTAGTTGGAAGGCAACTGCATTCACAAACTTCCCCCACATTTGGAGTGGTATGCCCCCTGAATCCTTTAAAAATATACTTTGCTAAAGCAAAAGAATTATGTCCAACAACTTGTAATAGAGCAACAAAAAGCAATCTTCTCTATCTAATTTTGGTTGCTTGGGCCATAGGAGTCTTGTTGGACTTCAATTTTGAAATTTGGTTGTGCATACAACGTCATTCTATTACAACAATTTTGGATTATGGATAATAGGGGAGTTAGCTAAAGGTGAGGCTACCTTCTCGAGAATCTCTACCATCTGAGATGCAAAACCTTCATTCTCTATTGTTGTACGGACTTCTTCCTTCAAGGTTGGAGGCATATCAATTTCTTTTCTATGTTTAGTACATGAAATTGTAGTCCCATTAAGCATGTCAAATTAATGGTGTTACTCTGGATTATGAATGTGCAAGGGAGGAATTCTCCTAAAATCCACATCTGACTTCTTATCAACAACATAAGTGCGCTTTGAAAAAATTAAAAAATAGGATTTTTAAGCTATCAAAATGCTAAAATATCTTGAAATGATGTCTGAATTAAAGAAAATAATTGATTGTAACAAAAAGTGATCACGAGCTATAAAAAGAACTTAAGTTAACAAAGATGAATTTACAATGTATAGAAAGCTGGAATATAACAAAGTATTTTTTAAATAGGCTAATTGTTCTCTTTCGAGATTGTTTTTATTGTCTTGTGATTGAATATCGTGATTATTGTCTAGGTGATGTTGTTCATCAAATAAAAAATTGAGAAAAAAAAGCTTAAACAAGTCCTCTAGTTTTGATTAAAAGTGTAAATATGTTCTTAAATTTTCTTTACCGAATAAACCTACAATTTACATAATTATGTTGTTTAAACCAATATTTCAACCTATCATAGAGCGTGATCTAGAACTATAAATTATTAAATAAAAAATTATTAAATAAGAATAATACTTATGATAAATAATTAATACTATATTTTAAAGTTACTTCAAACAATATAAGTTCAAATGTTCAATATTAAATCTTTATTTGTATTAGTCATATGATATATCCATATCTAATAGTTCATTTCAGTTTTTAAAAATGCATCTAAATACTATTTATTTAATGTAATTCAAATACATTACATAATATATAATTAATTATTGGATATAACATATTAATATCATTAATATTATTACCTTTTATTTAATAAATTAAATTTTAGTAATTTCTCAATCAATTCCAATTTTATAGTGCCTAATATTTTTAAAATATTAATATAAGAAATGTAGTACTTAGTTATTTATTATTTTAATTTTTTATATGAGAATTTTTATTTGAACTTTTTGTGTAGACAAATTTTTAATACATGCATGAAGTAAGAATAAACCATACATAATAGAAAAATGTGTTTTACCTTTCACTCTTGTATAAATTGATAGTTAAACTATATTTCAAATTATTCACTTTATTTATATTTAAACTATTTGTTAAACATAAAATATAATATGTTACAAATAAGAAAAATAATAGTTTTAAATTATAATAATATATCATTATTATTAAATATTTTATATCCAAATTTTTATTTACTCTTCTAGAAAACCATTATTATTAAATATTTGGTGCACAAAATTTTACTTGTTTTGTAAAATATAATGTTTTCAAAATTGAATTAGACTAACCGACTTAACGACAATCATTAAGAACTAACTAGCTTTTTTATTCAATTTGTCTTATTAACTTTATATATGAAAATCAACCAACTAACTGATAAATCAATCTTTTTCCTAAACTGTAACTAACATTTTTAAATTATAAAGAAGTTCCTTCATTTTTGTAGAGTCACTACAACAAAATTGACCTTTAGTCACGTTTTTTCTACGATTTTAAAATTGTTGCTAAAAGTTAGCTTTTGAAAATGATTTCCAAAATTGTTGCCAAAAGTCCAACTTTTCACGTCGTTTTATCAAATTGTCGATAAAGAAATGTATTTTGCAACAATTTATGCTAATCGTAGCAAAAGGCACAACCTTTTGTAACGGTTTAACAAATCGTCATAAAAAGGTCAACTTTGGGTGAGGAATTCTTATAATCATCGCCAAAAGTTGAAATAATTATAATTTTGACCTAGTGCATTCAAACTCTATAAATTTATTTAATCTATGGCTTTATATACAAATGATTCTTTAATGATCTCTATTATACATAGTGCACTTCCCTTTATACAAATTTTTGGTGAAAATAGAATGAAAAATCTAAAAATTGTAAAATGTTTTCAAAGTTTTAAACATATTGTTGAAAAACACAATGTCAATAATTTAAAATTTGAAAAGTAAATATTTTTTTGATATAAAAAGATAAAGATACCTAAAGTTTTAATGTTAATAAGATCAAAAGATCATAAATTTAAGTTGACTACTATTCTTAATCATTCATATTTATTAACAATAAAACAATAACACATATAAATATTGAAATATGGTAAGCAATATAATATAATGATATATGGTAAGTAATGCAATATTTTAATTGCAAGTTTAACAATTTTTACAAACAAAATAACAAATAAATTTTAAAGCATATTCCATCGAAAAGGAAAAAATAATTATTTTTCTATATTCCAAATGACATGAGACTCGATAGAAAAGACAAAGGAGTTCCTTATGTCTTTATTCCTAAGAAGGGTCCTTACATATTTAAAGGCGTCAATTGAAATATTCAAAGATCTTCCCTCATGTGTTAGCTTGTTAACGCCATCTTCCATTAAGTTATTGGATTTAACTAAACTAGCAAAAGATACAGCGAATGAATTCCTAGATGCAGTATAGATCACTGAATTAGATGAACCGCCTGTATGATGTGTTTCACCTAAGAAATAAATAGTATATAACTTAAATAGCTAATTAAGTCAAACAGTATAAGGAACCCAAATTCAAAAACTTGCATACCTGATTAAGCAGACATAGTTTTTGGAATCAACGACTATTCCAAAACAATTGGTTTTCCTAATCGTGTACAAACCATCGAGATATTGCCACTACCTCCATTTTCATCTATATTCTCTTAAATATTCGAGGAAGTTTTACACAACACATAGTATATATAATTAAGCGTTTATCTGATAGCTTTGTAATAGAAAATAAGATACAAATAATATAAAAAAGAGAGGTAATTCAAATGATACTAAAATCCTTGAAGAAGGAGATCGATCATGAAAGGTAAGGGGTGATTAGTTTTTTTATAAGGAGATTTATTGTGCATCGATTTGTTCTTTATTAGGGATAATTTTGTCATACTCCTCCTAGTAAAACTCATTTCTGTCATCAAAAACTAGTCGCCACATCGACATTCCACTAGTCCATTATACGGTTTCATCAAATATATTATGAATAAATTGAAATATATGTATGCTAAAACATTTGGTCTTTTAAGAACAAAAGTAAAAATATGTTGAATGGTTAAATTAGCTAGCGTTATGTACTTTTATAAATTTTGATGATCAAATGATAAGGCATCGTGCAAAGTTAAAGTGATTTAAAATAAATTTTTAAGATTTTGAGCCATAAAAGATTGAAACATTCAAATCAATATGTATTTCCTTTGAAGTATATTGTCTTATATTAGAACATTTCTCTAGAAATTTCTTGGAACATTTCAAGACCTAATTGATATATGCATGTATAAGAATAAAAAAGGCTATAAGAATTTAAAAAAAGTCTTTCATTATTTTACAACCTTCAACTTAAAAACCCACCCTAATTCTATATTCCTTGCTTGCTCCTTTGAGCCATAACCTTTTTCTTTTATTTTATAACTATATTACAAGCCAAATTCTATATTTAAACATACTTACCTATTGTGTTATAGTTCAAAAAAAAATTATTCATATATCTAATAATAAAAGAAGGACCAAAAAAAGAAAAGTAAGAAAGGTAGTAGTAAGAAAACTCAATGTGAGTCCATTTTTCTTCATATGAAGCAATTAACCATTCCCAAGTGAGTTGAATATCAAGGTTCCTACTTATACATTTGCTACCTATATATGTTTAGATGCCTTGCTAATATTTCTGGTTATGATCATTTTACTTTTAATTCTTATGTCTAATAACAACCTCATTATACGTTGAAATAAAGTACTTTTGACTTATACATGTGTATACTATACGTAATAGAGATTTGGTGTAAAAGCAATCATATGAGAACTATGTACATAACATCCCTTGCTGAAGTAACCTTAATTCTCTAACAAACCTTTCATCAAACAGATAGTATAATTTCCTCAAACAAGCATGGAAGGTGGAAAAAAAAGTCAACCCAGACACATCTGACATAGAAACAAAATTAACCATCTTCCAAATACGAACACAAACAAAAACTCATACACGATAAGCAAAATAAAAAACCCACGTAAACTCCAAAATGTATTAGAAAAACATAGCACAACACAAGGAGAATTCTTGAAAACAGAAAAGAAGAACAGTACCAATACAAGACACAATGTTTTTTTACGCTAACGACCACAACACAAAAGATGACCATAATAAAGGAGACAACGCTTCTTTAATGGTGAATCAAGAGGAAATGCAACGGTTAATATGAAAATGAAGAGAGCTTTGTTTTGGTGTTAATAACCTACAAACGACGTGGTTTTTGACTAATTCAGAAGATATATACCATTTAGCTACGATTCAGAAAACCATGGCCAAATAGTGGCCCATTACCATTTGGCTTGACCTTTAGCGACAAAATTATATAGAATATATAAATTTTATATAACAATACTAAATTTATATATAATAAATAAAGAATTGTGATTAAATAGACTAATATATTACATATGTAAGATATGATAAATTTTATCTATTATTTACACATTCATAAATTATTATATTAGTTATATTTATTATCTATACATTCATATAATATTATATTAATTACCATATATAATTATATTTATTACAATATAATTAAAAAATAATTACAATATAGTAAAAATGGAAATGATCAATATTAAATATTAATATTATATTCTTAAAAATCAAATTTAATATTATTGACAATACTTGTAAGTACAAAAATAAATTCAGTTAACAACAATGCAATTTTTTCCAATTTATAAAACTAAAACACAAAATTAACTTATATTACATTAATGTATACTTTTTATTAATCTCTTTTAAATATATAATTTGACAATTGTATGTAGTGTCACAAAATTCTATTTATTATATATAAATGATATATTACAAAAATTTGCTAAATAAAAATTATCATAAATATGAAAAGTATTGGAATATATTCCTTTAGCAACAATTCCACTAGATCATTGCTAAAGGGTGTCTACATTGGCGACGATTAACGACGTTTTCTGATATTGTTGCCAAATGTTATAACAGTTAAAAAACACAACGAAAACGATATTGTTTGCTGGCTTCTGTTTATCATTAAATAGAGTTGAAAACGATGTCATTTGTTTTGAACGACAAACAACATCATTGTTGGCTTCTGTTTTTCATTTAAAATGAAATAAAAACAATGTTGTTTATTGTAATAACAATCGTCATCGTTTTTGTTAGATTTTAAATGGAAGTCCCCTTCCCCTGCTCATTTCATCTTCTTCCTTAATTCTTCTGTCGTTATCTTCTTCCATCACCGTCATTCGTCTTCTTCAGTTGTTCTTCGACCGTCCTCTTCCATCGTCTGCTTCCATCATCTCCAGTTAGTTGTCTGTCGAGGTTAGTCGTCCATGCTTTGCTCTTAGGGTTTTTTTCTGCTTTCATTGTTGTTGTGAAATGTTTTATGTTTGTCTAGTGAGAACACGTAAATTTTATTATTTTACTATCGTTATGCAAGTTTTAGGTTTTCAAGTTATAACCTGTAGTTTTCTATGCTTTATATGCATGACACGTTTGGGTTTAATTTGATTTTTATTAGACTGTGAATTTCTTTAAGTGTATGTAAAGTTACTGCCTTTGATAGCGAGCATTATGTAATTCTCTTTTCTTATTTGATTAAGAACTTTGAGCTAATATGAATTGAATGTGTTTGCATTAGGTCTTGTTAACTAGAAGTTAGTAAGAAAGAATTGCATAGGTAGAGTGTTTTGTTGACATTAAAAATTTAGGGGAGTTGTTTTTTAGTTTATTTTTTGGCATTAATCAATTGTGTTAGTCTGTTGGGTATGTTTTTAATTTTTTGAATGTGGGTTTATTCTTTATAGTGTAAATTTTTTATGGTTAGCAAATAAATAGACATCGATCATAATTTTCTTTAATATCATTTTAGCATTTCTTCATTGGTAAAGGAGTTAATCAAAGGGTTGACTTCATTAACTGTCTTAGATGGAGCAAATTCCAACAACTTTTTGAGTTACTGTTGAATTAGTAATCATCCTATTCTAATCTACCTTTGTTGTCCCTTTGATATGCTTCATTTTTCAAAAAGAGAAAAGGTCAGACAAAAATGGATATATGGCATTCCACTTCTTCTAGCAACTGCTTCCTAGTGTTTGATTCCAAGATGTTAAATTTTTAATAGGATGTTTTTAAAAGTAGAAGAGCTAGTTGCAAGATAGGAGTTACACACTTGCCCTATGTGATCCAGGACTAGCGACAAATAATAAGAGACTCGGTGAAGTATAATTTAGGCATAAATATAAATACTAATTGATAATTAGACTTATTATTTTTCAGAATCAATTTCTTCTTAGTTAGGTGATGTTAAAGAGCTTAGAATTTATAAGGAAAGTAAAAGAAGGCAAATTGCTCAATCACAAAATTTAATTTGGTTGAATAAAGAATAGGAGTTGAGTTGACAGTAAGCCAAACAAAGGTTGAAATTTACTTTATGCCAACTCTTCCTTACTTGGTAAGGAGTAATACTAAGCTATATATATTGTCCTAGTTTCTTTAGGACCTAAGATTAATAAAGAATACAGAATCATTGTTAAAGTAGGATTCAATTATATTTTGGATATTTTAGTTGGGAATTCCTTTACTGCTAGAATCAAGGTTCTAACCACTTTTCTATATATGTGGGTGTACCCAACCTTTCAAAGAGGAAAAAAGGCCTAATTTTTCTTTACAAACTTGAATTTTCAACTAGAAGATGAAATGCTTTCTCTAATAGTGATTCTTAGACTCCATAAGTGATTCCTAGTTTTCTACCCTTTATAATTTGTTTACCTCACTAAAATTTGAGCAGTTCTACACCAAATCTCCAGCAATCAAAAAACTTAAAATTTCATTCATATAAAATCTGAAATTCTAGTAACTTAAATGAATATTCCAAATCTGAAATTCAAATAGTCAAATTTTATAAGTTTTGTGAGTTTTAGCTACTAGTTTGATATATTTTCTATTTATCATACATCATAGGGTTACTATTTAATTTATTTTCTATTTGGAAAGGGTTACCTTGATCATAATATCACATCTATACATGAATGCATACCAATACATAAATGCATTTAATTTTCCTTTTATCTGGGATCTAAAGGTCGATGGATGAGCAAGTGATTTTTTAATATATTTAAAAGACGTCATATGTTTATGCAATGATATAGGAATAGTTCCACCATATAATTACTTATCCCTCACGAAAATCGTTTTTGCATTCTATCAACTTATATTAGTGTATGTTCATATTAACATTGAACAAGTGTATTATATTAAATTCAAAATCGTCATTTTGCCAGGCCTTGGTTTGTGTTGAAGAGCATCAATAGTCATCCAACTTCGTCGTTCGACATCTTTAATTGTCCATCCGTCCTAGTGAGTTGTCTAACTTTTGTTTAGTTTTTATGTTCTACTTTAATAGTCTAAGTATTTATGTTTGGGTTTTGTGTAAATGCAACGAATGTCTCAATTTTGTATTGTTGTTTGGAATATTGTTTGAATCATTGATGACTAGATGTATGAATTACATAAGTATTTACTGCATGTAAAATAAGTTTAATTTCTTATGGATAATTCGAGGCATAATAAACCACTAGGATGGTATATAAGTTGGAAACCCATGATGCAGCTCCAATGAGGCTTATCTGTGAAATATTCTACAAGCCTAGGAATTACTGTGAGAAGACCCTTTCTTAATTTATGTGGTCTAACAATGTCACGCACCTTAGTTATGTTATGATTTCAATCATAATATGTCAACTATAATTCATAATTTCGAACTAGGAACATAAGATATCCACCTGTAATTATAGATGATCTGAGACATAATAAACTCCTAGGATGGTATATAGGCTAGAAACCCATGATACAGCTCTGATGAGGCTTATTTGTGAAATATTTCATGAGCCTAAGAGTCATAACAAGAAGACCTTTTCTCAATTCGTATGGTCTAACAATGCCACGTACCTTAGTCATGTTATGATTTCAAACATAATATGTCAATTATAATTCAAATTTTCAAATTAGTAACATAAGATATCCAACAATAATTATGGATGGTCCGAGGCATAATAAACCCCTAGGATAGTATATAGGTTGGAAACTCATGATGCAGCTTTGATAATGGGTATCGGTGAAATATTCCACAAACCTAGGAGCCATAGTGAGACGAACCTTTCTCGATTCATATGGTCTAACATTGTCATATGCCATATTGTTTGTTTGAATTCAAACTCAGTATGTCAACTTGTATTGATTTATCATTATGTTATTTAGAACTTAAATTGCATTTAGTAATTTAATTATTTACTTTTAATTGTATAGCCAGATGGACAAAAGTTGGATGTCTTATCGGAAATGGTCTACCGAATACTTAGAAGGAGTTAAGAGATTCATGCAATTTGTAAAAGATCATATAGGTGTTGAATGATCTATTCATTGTCCATACATAGATTGCTTAAATGTGAACATTCAAAGTCAGGATGTAGTATGTAATCACTTACTAATCCGAGGCATAGATAAATACTATACTTCATGGTTTTATTATAACGAACGTTCAGTAGCAAGTTGTAGTAGAAGTGTTGATACAAGTGTTGATGACAGTAACAATAATGATGTAGAAGAATGTCGTAGTAATGACGATGGTAATGATGGGATTGGAGAGATGTTAGAGGATTATACGAATTATATGGAAAATATGAATGAAATTGGTTTGCCTAACATAATTGGTAGTATTATAAAAGATAATTTTGGGAAGTTATTGAAAGTTGCTCAAGAAAAATTATATCTAAGGGGCTCAAATTTCTCACAACTACCTTTTGATGAAAGTTGGCATTTGAAGGTCTATAATAATGGATTAACAAATCTTTTGACATCTTAATTGACTTGCTCAATGATGCATTACCTATTGGATATAAATTTGGATTAGGATTTATATCAATATATGCTTATAAGGAAGATTGTGTTATATTTTTGAAGGACAATAAAGATCTTGAAGAATGTCCCATTTGTGGTACATCAAGATGGTAAATGGATGATGGAAAGGAAAAAAGATACTGCATAAAATCTTGAGATACTTCCCTATTAAACCACGACCACAAAGGCTTTTTATGTCAACAAAAACAACCATATATATGAGGTGGCATAAAGAGAAACACATTAGTGATAACATTATGCTTCATCCAGCAAACTTAATGGCAGGGAAAGAATTTGATGGAAAGTTTCAATGGTTTGCAAAGGATTGTCGTAATGTTCGACTTGGTTTAGTCTCAGACGGATTTAATCCATTCAGTAATATGAGCACTTCTTACAACACGTGGTTGGTGATCCTAATGTCATACAATTTACCTCCATGGAAGAGTATAAAGGAGCCTTTTATGTTATTGTCTTTACTTATTCCAGGACCTACTACTCCTAGTAAGGATATTGATGTGTACATGTTTAAACTCTATAATTAAAGACTAGTCTTCATTCATACTTTAACCTCTTCAATTTTATTCAATTGTTGTCACTAGTCTCCAATTTTAATTAGTTCTCTTCAACTTTTCCAATCTTATGTTTATTTATTTTGTGTTTATATATCATCATCATCATCACCCAGTCTGAAATCTCGCAATGAAACGTGGTCTGAGGAGGTTTAATAGTACGCAACCTTACCCCTACATAGTAGAAAGACTGTTTTCGGTAGACTCACATGCAAATGAGACAATATAAGAATGATGCAGGTTACAGAGAAAGGTAAAACTAGCATGGAAAAAATCAATGTAACTAAAATTTCAATAAATACATAAATAAATAGGGTTAACAATAAAAATAACAAAATTTATATAAATATATAGATATATACTAAATTAAACTACAACTAATAATAAGAAAACTAATAATACTAATAATAATAACAATACCCGCTAAGTAGTAACTACTGTTCCAATCAAAGGAGACTAATCCATACACGTTCTCGTAATAGTGGAAGAGCTGGCCGAAAAAAATGAACTAGAAAGATGTTGTAAGCAACCCTTCCAAAAATCACATCACTTAACAGAAATAATAATAAAAATACCAAAATCTAATATGTATAAATAAAAATAAATGCAAATAATACTAATACTAATAATATTCAAAGGTGCTAATAATACGAATAATAAAAACTAATACAAAGATGAAAAGACAATAAAATAAAATAGTACTAAAATAAAACAGAAGGAAGTAAATAGCTAGTGGACCAATTGAAGAGAACCTCAATCCTATAAACACCCATGAGGTCATCACAGCAGGAGAGCTCTAAATGAAAAAAAAAAGACTGGAGTTTTGGCGAGGGAGTCGTTGGAGAGTTTACAGATAGAAAGAAAAATCGTAGAGACACGTTATGCCTAACACAAATAAATATCGTGACTACCAAAGGAGGGTTCATAACGGCACAAGTATGAGTTACTAACGGTAAAAAATAGGAAAAGACTAATGGGAGAGGATTAAATCCTTCCCACAGTCTCCAGTCGTCATTTACACGCATGAATAGGGTGTTGCGGCGCAGTTGGTGGTATTGTCAATGAAGGGAATTGTCGAAATTGCACGTTACCAAAGTCTGAAAAGCTATTCCATCAGTGGGTAATAAATGTCTTGCTAAAAGACAAATTCAATAATCAAGACACCCATTCTCTCGTCCTCTCCCCTCACTCACCGTCTATAACTACACTCTGCGACGTCCTAAGTAAAGGACTCCATAACTACACGACATTACGAGCTATGCCATCCTAGCCTTTAAACAGTAATACACAACCGTTGCTATCTGTCTAGCATGGACTAGTAGAGAAGAAACTACGTTAGAGTAAAGGGAACTGTGATTATACAGATCCATTAAAAACAAAGAAGAAGAAATAAACCTCCTAACCCCAAATTGCGGAGCAAAAGAAGTGAAAAGCACAATCGAAGCCAAAGTATGCACATGTATGCAGAGAAAAAGTTTCTCACGCCATAAGGAATCCAGCACAAATAAAACTTGTGACACCCCTACCCAGAAAACCTTGTTACTCAATACAGACAGAAAAGGGAGACTGTATTCAGTAACTCAAAAGAAAGAAACTAGTTGAAAAGCATGTTATTAATAAGCACCTCTAACACTCAGAACCTTCCCCAGCTATGAATAAATCAATGCAAGGAACATACTATTGATCATGCAGAAACTTTGGCTATTGGTCACAACAAAACACGAAACAAACCCAATGAATCTTGACCTCCCCAACCATCATACACAAAAACCTATAGCTATAAAACTCAGTACTCACCCCAGCAAGCATAAGAGGGATACAAAGACAAAGCAAAAGAAGTACATGGAAAATCTTGGGAGACTAAAGTAGGGAGAGGACGATATCTTACTTGCCCCACCTCATTTGACACGGTCTGAGTGTCATACTTATCATCCCAATACATTACATGCACCAGATCAAGAACATGACTTCTTGTATACTTCTTGCATCACGATCAACCAGATGAATCTCAGAAAAAGAAAAAAGAAAGATACCGACATACCAGGTGCGTGTGAAGAGCAAAAAAGTTGCAGTTTTGACGGTAAGATCAAAAACTAAGCTTGACCCAGAAGACAACATCCAACACTAAAACAAATCAACCGCAACCCAACCCAGAAAGCATAAATCTTACCACTTTGTCATTTAAACTTATCATCAATCCTAACTTAGAAAGATATTTAGTAGTTGTGTGCAATTATTAGGTCTCTCACTAGCGCCTATGTTCTAACTGGTTTTACAAAGGTACATTTTAATTTTCTTATTTTCAATGTGTTAGGTCTCTTTATTTCTACAAATTGTTTAGTGTTGAAATTTTATTAATAAACATATGACTTGATATTATTGTTTTTGAAACAAATTATTTTAAGGAAGAAATTGATTTGAAAGATTATTTTTAACTTTGAAATTAAAATATTGGAGAGTTATTCTCATTGCATTTCGTCAAATTATTGTAATATTTGGATTAATTGAAAGGTTTGATCTTAAATTGTCTTTTATCTTTTATTAATTTTAAAATGAGGGTAATTGAGTTATCTACTTTCATAGGAAGCAAGGTTCTTAATTGATAAATTGTTTTATTCTAAATATTTTTTTAGCCAAAACTGTGGCATATCTCCCTTATTAAATTTCAATATTCTTATTAGTTGAATTTACTTTTAAACCTTACAAAGTCATAACTAGATTAGGAGATATAATTCTTAAGGATATGAACAAGACATATTATTGAATTACATAGCATTAGATATATATCTTGATGTTAAGTGGTGACGAAATGTTCAAGGAATCAAAAAGTTGCTAGTTTTAAGGATTAATCTCAACATATTTTCAAAGAAGTGATATGATACCCATATGAAAAATATTTTGCCTAATTTAATATTATTAAAAAAGAAATAGTTTAAGTGCTTGAACTCATTCTTTTTTAAAGAAAAAACTATTTATACTCTGCTTAAATTATTTTAAGATTCCTATGCCCAAATAAACAATGTAGGTTATATATTAAACTTGTAGACTTATAAGTGTGAGCCAATAATAAGCTTGAATTGCTAATTAATATGGTATTGAAAAGTCGGAAAGTTTGTCAAACATTCTCGCCATCTTTTTGTATGGAAGGAATAAAAAAGATAATTTCACTGGAAGACCGTCTCGTCCAATAGTCTTTTGATTTAGTATTGTAAAATTTATGCATGATAGTTGCTGGTTATCATTATTTTAACTATTCTAGATTCTATAGATGCTATGGAAATTATTACTCAATTCTTACATTTAGATTATTGACCTTTGTGTTTACTAAATTGATTGTATAAAAAAAGAAGAATACTTTGAAAGTTGTAAAAAGTTAAACGTTGTTTTTTTATATAGGTCTTTTTTAGTTGTATTTCTCTCTTTTGGAAAAAAGTGGTGAAAAAGTTTCTATTAGTTACTTAAAAAATTATAAACTTTACACAATTTTGCAATTATAGCTCGAACTTTAAACGTGACAATTAAATACCTGAATTTTCAATTTTTCTCAAATATAGCCTGACGTTAGTATCTCCTCTAACAAAAATAACGCGGCTATGATAAACTATGATGCCATAAGAGGCTGTGTGATTTTTATTTTGTGCAATATATATTTAAGCAAAGAAAGTTAGGATGTAATCCAATATGTAAAGAATAATAATTCAAATATTCAATTTGAATGGCACTCCTGTAGTTAGAGGAATTCAATCTTTGACTTCATCTATTTGGTCTTTAAAGCATGATTTGCATAATTATGCTCGTGATAGCCGA
>JAOTIZ010000005.1:9797849-9809713 GCA_027123425.1 Erythroxylum panamense
ATAATATGCTTAATTTTGTATCATTTGGTTACTTGTTACAATCAAAATATGAGCATAGTTATTAGAATTGATTTACTGCTCATCATATAAATCTCATTTTGAAAGATATTAATTATATGGATCATATTTCTAATCTTATTTTACGTCATCTAATATGATAATTTTGTATATATAATGATCTTATATTTTTGTTTTGGTTAAGAAAATAAGAAAATTGGATTGAGATTATACATCATACTACAACTAGGTTTGCAACTACATCTATAACTTCGAAAAGTGTCTATAATCATAAATCAGTAAATACTTTCAAGTCACAAGTTATCAAAAGATGTAAAAGGAAAAGATGATTATGTCATTATTCTAGATAAAAATTTTAGAAGGCTTGATTGTTGTGAAGCTTATGACTTCACTTATAAGATTGTCGAGGATTATTAACTCAGACAAGAAGTTATCTTTAGGGTATATATATATACACACACACATATATTGTATATATATACATACATATGTATATAATAGTATGTACAGTGTTTGCAAAATAATTATGAATCCTTTTAAAGAGAAAGAAAAATTATATAAACCTTAAATAGATATTTTGGATTGTCAATAGGATAAGTATCATACTTAAAGAATTCATTAACAATTTACTTGTTAATCCTTATTGATTATATAGTGAAAATGTATGTATAAATATTAATATCATAAGTGGTCTTTTTGATGTCATTGAATGGATAAATATTTTCTTTAACAAAGAGCAATTGATGCGATAAATAAAATTAGATTATAATTTGAAGGTTTAAGGAGTTTTCCTGGATTATCTATAAAGAGATAATTTATGATTAAAAAATGTAGCCCAGTAAATTTTCTAACTTTTAATTTCATTATTTACTTATTAATAATATATTTTTATTTTTATAATTCTTAATTTAAAATATAAATTAGTGGTGGAGATTATTTAGTGAAAGCATCCAATTTTGAGAAAACTTACTAGTAAATTACTTTGTCAAACAATTTTTGCTTCAGACATTTTATTTTTAAGTAATTATACCTTTTATTATTGATTGTATAATTTTTCTATTGTGAGTTAAAAGCATATATTAAGAGAAGAAAATATGACCAACCAGATATTGATTATATTAACTATATTTATTTTTTGAATAAAAAAGAAAAATCATCTTGATTATAATGAACATAAAAGACAATTTATAAAGAAAATATATTGTCACGGAGCCTATATTATGTTACAATAAAATAAATCTATACATTACTAATTTATATTTTGTTTAAATGCATTAAAAGAAGTTGAAGTAGATACTTTGAATTAAATATGATTTATAAGTCTTTATTTGAATTTTTTTTACAACTGTGAGAAACAATCTCTTGATGATGATGATGTTCAATTTTGTTTTAATTAGAATAATTAAATTCATTATTGGTTAATTATACATTAATACACATTAGTATATATTTTTGTATCTTAATAAATGATTTCATTGTCATATTATAATTTTAATATTCTTATTTTTTATTTATATCAATTTTATAATGATATAATATCTGTCATATTTTAAAATTTAAAATCTCTTTTCTTATTAATTTAATGAATGAAATAGTTTTTAAAACAATGCTAAAATATGAATTTATTTGATTTATATAAAATATTTTATTAGTTCATAAGTAGGATTAAATTTCATTAAATAAAAACTGTTAGTTTTAAGATCAAAGTGCATCTTTATGTAAAATCAGAACATCTTTTTAAACTTTTTGCTTAAATATTATTAATGATAAAGATATGCATATCTTATTATTTAGATCATTGTTCAGTTCCAATTGCCAAGACAATACCAACGGTGTGTTCTTGAAACTTGTGTCCATAATTAATGAAGGTTTATTAAAAAATTAAGAACAAATTTACATTTTTGTTAAAATTAAGAATGTGTGAAACCAATGACAACTATTGTTGAGAAGCTGACGTGGAAACCGGCAAGAAAGAGAATTGGTTAAGGATTTACGCGGTCTTACGTGGGATGTTCGGTCCACGCAGTCTCTTCGATCTCTTTCTTTCTCCACGCCATCTCCTGGTCCCAATCGATCCACACACCTGCTCTCGGGCCTCCGGATAAGCTCAGTTTCGAATAATAGAAAATAATTTTCAATTCCGAATAATTTGACTTAAGATTTTCACGATCTCCGGCAGCGAAGAATGGAGGCAGGCGGCGGAGGTGGAGGAGGAGGGCCGGCACCGTTCTTGTTGAAGACGTATGACATGGTGGATGACTCGTCGACGGACGAGATCGTATCATGGAGCTCGGCAAAGAACAGCTTCGTGGTGTGGAATCCGCCGGATTTCGCTCAGCTACTCCTTCCTACCTATTTCAAGCACAACAATTTCTCCAGTTTCATCAGGCAGCTTAATACCTACGTAAGTTGTTTCTTTTATTTTCTTGATCTTTTCTGTTTCATTTTAAGGTTCTATTTTTTAGAATTAATTGATGGATGGGGAAAGAGTGGATAAGATATGTAAAATTGGACAAATGAATTAAATGATTTTTGGGATCTGTAGGGTGTTGATACGATTGTTAATTTGTTAATTATTTATGGTTCTACGTTTGAGAGGTGGAGGTGGGTATTTTGATTGGGGAGTGTTGAGATATTTCCATGATTAAAACTTGAAATTTGTTGAACTTGTATTGAGTTAAAATAATTTTGCGCAATCTTTAAAGAAATCTATACAGCGTTCATGTGCTCCACATTAATCAATGCCTGGCAACCCAAGGATGAGTTACACATGTCATCCTGCCAGATGCACTTTGATGTAATCCAATCATGTAAGAAGATATATAAGGAGGTAGAAAATGAGTTTTACTCAAAATCCAGAGAGCTTTGCCTTCATTCTTTGCCGCACTTGTGAGCAAAAGCAGATGTTAAGAGTGAGAAAAGGAAAAATGGTGGCGAGAAGAACCATAGAGTGGTTCATTCTCACACGGCCACGGATATGATATCGATTGCTCAAACAATGCTGGTTACATATTCATTTACGGTTTCATACATCATGGATATATCATTTGGGGATGAAATCAACTTTTATGTTATGACCCTGATTGAATCTTTGATTATCTATGTTCTGTTGATGACAGACAATAATCTATAGGACTTTTGTGTTATTTTTCTTTTGATAGAGATGTATCTTTTAGCTGGCCTTAAGTTTCTCATGAATCATATTAGCAAATTATTGATCAAATTAGGCGTTGTCAATGTGACAGAAAGGACTGAATTTGGAAGATGAGAAATATTTGAGGTGATACTTGTTTCTTTAAATGTTGATATGCCTTTATCACGCTGAAACGCATGAAAATTTTGTATTCTCGTAAAAGAGATCTATTGGCCTAAAAAGGGACAATTTGAGACAGAGCATGAAGCAGTGAATTAGCTCAGATGACTACATTTGGAAGCACTTTCCAATGTGAAAATTTACCACATGCTTTAGCATAAGTCTTTTATTTTAAGCACTATTTTTGCCTGAGTAAAATACTGAAGTATATCTGTAATCTTGTGGCAGGGGTTCAGAAAAATTGACCCTGAGAAATGGGAATTTGCAAATGAAGACTTTGTGAAAGATCAAAAGCATCTTTTGAAGAATATTCACCGAAGGAAGCCAATTCATAGCCACAGTAACCCCCAAGGTTCTTCACTGGATCCAGAAAGAGCAGCATTTGAAGAAAAAATAGAGAAGCTTGCACAAGAAAAAGCTGCTCTTGAGAAACGGATTTGGAGGTTTGAACAGCAACGGTCAGCTGCAAAGACCCAATTAGAAGAATTAACACAGAAGTTGAGCGGCATGGAACACAGGCAGGAAACTTTGTTGTCCTTCGTTGAGAAGGCGGTTCACGATCCTGCCTTTCTTGAACATCTTGCTCGGAAGGTTGAGCCGTTGGATTTTACAGCATATAATAAGAAAAGAAGATTGCCTCAAGTTGACCAATCAAAACCAACTGTAGAAAGCAGTTTCATGGAAAATCATAGCGGTTCAAGACCTGAGCTCGGAAATGTCATTAATCAAGATTTCTCAAACAAGCTGCGACTAGAGTTAACCCAAGCTGTTTCAGATGTCAACTTGCTCTCTCTCAGCACACAGAGTTCCAATGAAGATGGGGAGAGTTCATCGAGGAAAATGTCTGAAGAAGACCCAAAAGATGCACAGCCAAGAACATCAGGTCTCCTATTTGCAACCGAGATGTTAGAACTTTCAGACACTGGAGCATCTTATGCATTCAAAGGGAGTAGAAAAGTTGCCGCAAATGAAAGCCCAGGAATGCACTCAGTGCAACAGAATTCGACTTCTAATGAAGACATCGATGGTCATATTTCCTGTCATTTAAATCTGACTTTGGCATCTTCTTCTTTGCAACTCAACAGAAGTTCTTATTCAGCCAAGACGCCACAACTAGGTCAGGTAATAGGCAAATCTGTAGAATCAAGTTTTGATGGCAATGATAAAGAAGCTGATATCGTAAACAATGCAAGAGAAAGAGATCAAGGCGTTGAGAATGCCAATTTATCATCCTGGCAGGAGGCCGCGGTTAACAATCAAGGGCCTGCAGCTGCTCCGGTCAGGGTAAATGATTTATTCTGGGAGCAGTTCCTAACTGAAAGACCTGGTGCTTCTGATAATGAAGAGGCAATTTCCAATTACAGGGCACACACATATGATGAACAAGAAGATAGAAGGTCAAGAGATGTGAAAAACATGGAGGGGCTTTCTCTGTGAGAACAATTGTTGGAATGCCCATGACTTTGTTCCTCTTAACACTCCTAGTCCGTAGAAAAGGTTATGTTTGATGATGCACTCATTTTACTATGAGTTTAAGCCAAATGTTTGTTCACAGTGGATAGTTTTATGTTTTCTTTTGTTGTTCGGATGCCATTGATTAAAATGACTACCATTAAATTCCATCAGCTACTTGAATTATGTACGAGTAGATCGAGAATTTCCATTTTTGATTGTGCGCCGCGTCCTGTAGTATTCTATTCCTCAAAACTCTATTTCGGTATTGAACTTGTTTCCTGGCAATAGCCGATTATTCTTGACTGTAAAGCTATCACTAATATTAATGTCTGTAATTTTCAGTTGTTGAACGGATACAAAAATATATATTTATAACTACAAATGATATTTTATATTTTTTATATCAATACAAAATTTCTATTTTTATTCCCTTAAAGATTTGGAAAAAAATTCATTTCCAATTATTGAACAGTTATAAATAATATAATATAATATATTAAACAAACTATTAAGATTAGTTCAATTTTAATTTTTATAATTTAAAACATAAAATCTCACTTTACATCAAATATAATTTGACCCAGTTATAAGTAATTATGTTGTTAATTAATAGAAATGTGATAAATAGAAAAAAATTATAAACGTATAATTTGGGAGAGTAGATTCTGGGGAAGAGTCAGAGGGCGGTGGGAGGAAGTCCTGTAAATCCAAAAACAATAGTCTGCTATGGAAATCCTTACCTTCCTCACAATTTACTCCTAAATAAGGTCCGTGCAATGCAATACAGTTTGGGCATGAATTTGCCTTCATGATGAGTACAAAATTTCTTGTTTTTCTTTCAAAGCTCCGGTCTTTATAGTGGAATTCCATGTTCACTCGTGGGTTGGCAAAGTTTAATCATTTCGGACCTGTCACAGAACAAGTGGGTGTGATTCCCCAAACACTAGTTCCCTCTCTCAAGAAGAACCAACCACTGGGGACTTTGGCAGATGGTATATGAAGCTCGCGGGGTCACTTACCTCATTCGGCATTAATATATATATATATAAGGAAAATGATAGAACCTGGAGAGTTTTCATATGGTGATGTAGTGATTTTTTGACATACAGAAGTTCCACATCTCTTTTATCAAATAAGACCAAAACAAAACCTGATGTCTTTCTGTTTCTTACGTTTAAACCTTGGCGAAACTTGGCTACTCTCCAAGCTATACATCACCTCACATGGCAATCCAGACATGGTGACTGCTCATCTTATTTATTGTAACTGCGTTTTACGCTGAATCTAAGTACATCGCTTATAACATGGCTTCCAGGGAAGATCAACGTTTACTCGGTACCTCACACGCACAACCATGTTGGTTGAGTGAAGACTGTTGAACAGTACTACGTTCCAATTAACGTGACTCATAAAAACGATAAATGTATAAAGCCCGGCCCTCGTCTCATGCAAACTGCAACAACTAAGTATGATGCAAATTGTGGCTCTAAATATGCCAAGAAAAAAATTTTAAAAAAGAAGAAGAAGAAAGATCAGTACGTGAACAGAAGCGCCGCACTTAGTTGAAGCTACCAAAATAATATAGCTATATGAGGTGAAGGTGATGCTGTAAATTCTTTTCACGTGCTTGGAGTAGTTCGGCGACAAAATAATGTTGGCATTACTAATCACGAATGATTTGCAATGATGGCATAACCATATGTGTAGTGGGGAAGGTTCTTTTTCTTCACGGTAGGAACAAGGATGGGAATAGGAATAGGACCTCCATTAATTTCCATGTTATGTTCCAATAATGGTGACGAGACTTTTGCCTACCCTTTTTTTTTTTTGGTTACAGGAGATAAAAGATAAAATAAAACACACTTTACTTTATTCAATATACCTTACTAACGTAGAGTTCTGCGGTAGAGTACTCTTTTCATACCTTAGTGTATATAATTCATAATGATCATCGGGGGGCTCCCGGAGAAGATGCAATCCTGGACTAGCTAAAAAAGCTTGAGTAGTCAGTCTATCAGCACACTGGTTCCCTTCTTGATAGATATGCTGAATTTGCACTTCTTATGTTCGACGAATTAACCCTCAGATACCTACTACCAAAGAATTATTGTTAGCCATAACTATATTTGAAGAAGAAAGAATGTTGATAACCTCTAGAGAATCCACTTCGACAACCACGAGTCGATAGCCAAATGCCCATACTAACGTTATATCCGAGTGAACTCTCCAGAATTCTGCGGCCAAAGGCAAGCCCTCTCTAATATTCTGGAGGAATCTACCACATCATCGACCTTGACAGTCCCGAATCAAACCTCCAACTGTAGCAAGGCTGGACCCGTGTTTCACCGCCTCATCAGCATTTAGTTTAACCCAATCATCCATTGGTTTGGTCCAACCCACTAAATTATCCAACCCGTATGACCCAATCAACATAATTCATCACTATTTTATTCCCGTCTGTCGGCCAAACAAAGTCTAACTTAAAAATGCTTCTGTTTCGCCATTGTCATAAAAACCAGCACGTGACTCCAAAAATTGTAGTCCACGCCACCTACTGCCACTAAGATTGGTGCTTAAGGTTGTAAAAAACCCATGTCTCCTCGTCTTGTTGAAAAAAAAACCCATATCCACTATTTCAGGAGGAAATTTGCACTAGAAGGATTTCACCCTATGACAATCTCGTATTGCATGTAAGGTTGATCACTAGAAGGATTTCACCCTATGGCAATCTCGTATTGCATGTAAGGTTGATTCTTCCTGTCCACAGTATTGACAATTGTTATCCATTGATATATGTCGCGCCACTCGTTATTGATTGGTCAGTAATTTCCTCTTAGCTGGAAGTCAAAGGAAAGATCTGATCTGTTGTGGTCCTGCCCATTTCCAATTAAACTCCCATAGCCTGCTCGAATCGTCCGTGATGCTATTCTCGATTAAATCATAAGTTGAAGCCACTGTGAACCCCCGATGATTTGTTTGTTCCCACACTAACTTGTCTTCCTCCCTGTTATTTAGGTGAGGACGGATTGACACAACAATCATACAAACTATAGAAGGAAGATACTGTTGGAATAAATTCCAATGCCAATGACCAAACTCTTTTGTAAAATCAGATATTGTAGCGTTGAGAACACTGTTAGGAATGTAAGTGGTCACCACTAAAAATAAAGGGCCCCAACCATTCACCCAATTATCCAGCCAGAAGCGAATGCGTCGTCCATTTCCCAGAGTCCATTTAACTACTTGGCGCACAAACTGCCATGTCGTAGATATCCCCCGCCAAATCACCGATACTCCATTCCTATCAAGTGTCTGGGGGAGATGATATGCATCGAAACGATATTTTGCCCTCAGTGTCTAGACCTATAAGGCCGTAGGTTTTGTAATCAACTCTCATCCCATCTTTATAAGTAATGCATAATTAGAAGATCGAATGCGTTTAATGCCCAAGCCCCCGGTTTTTTTTGGTTGGCACACTGTCGTCCAGTTAACCAGATGCATTTTCTGTTGCCCGGCCTTTGAACCCCATATAAAATCCTCATAATTTTTCCAAATCATCACATAATTGCCGTAGGAGTCGTACTGTTTGCATCATGAAAATTGGAAGTGATGAGATCACTGATTAGGTTAAAGTAACCCACCTTGATAGTGATAACATCCTAGTACGCCATCCTGCCAGCTTCTTTTGTGCTCTATCGAGAATGTATTGATAAGTATTTCTCGTTGTGCGCTCATGAATCAACGAAATGCCTAAATATTTTCCAAGATTGTTCGTACTAGTAACTTGAAGGGCTTGACTAATGCAATGCGTGTTATCTCGAGAAACGTTCTTAGAAAAAAGATCCGAGTTTTAGCAGAACTAACTCGTTATCCTGATGCTTTACAAAAGGTTTCCAAGGTCTTTGCTATCACTTGTGTATATGACTCCGTAGCTTCTGCGAATAGCACAAGGTCATCTGCAAAGAATAAATGAGATAAGAGAGGCCCTATGGGACTGAGCTTTATCGGTTTCCAACGCCCCTGACCCACCTCCTACAAAATAAGGTGACCTAATCTTTCTATGCATAACACAAAAAGATAAGGTGAAAGCAGATTACCTTACTTAAGTCCTCTTGAGGGGGTAAAAGGGTCAAAACAGGTACCTTGCCAGGCAACTTGCATCGATACCATCATCATGCATTGCATAATCACCCGGACTAGATTATTCGGGATCCCAATATTCGTTAAAGTGTTTTGGATAAAATCCTAACGAAGCCAATCATATCCTTTTTCCAAATCCACCTTGATAGCAAGATACCCTGTCTTCCCTTGCTTCTTTCGTATCAAGTGTATGACCTCCTGAGCAATGATAATATTGTCAGTTATGTGCCGTCCAGGGATAAAACTACAACGGTTCTCTTCCACAAGGTAATCAATGTAAGTGTTAAGATATTTATTATATCTTTAATTATTTAATTTTGACATTTCTGATTATTAGGTCTTCAAGATAATGTTTAAAATTCCAAATCAAGATATAGTGTAAATAAGTAACACTTCTTATTTGAATTGGATTCTAATATAGGATAGAAGTCTATCTTGATTAGGTGTGTATCAAAGAAGGAGGTGGTTGATTTTATTGTTTTTAGGGATACAAGAAAAGGTGATTTTTTTTATGTTGTAGAGAAAATCTTCTCTGGCAAAGTTACAAGACCCTATATAGCACCGAAGATTTTTTTAGAGATATGTGGAGCAACGAAATCTGAAATGCTTGTAGAGCTTTTACATGCATGCCTCCCACATACTAATGATCGCCACATGGAGCTCTTAAGATTTTGGGCAACAGCGCAATCCTCTGCAGTGAATCTCTTGGTGTGGTTGCGGTATTTAGCAAACATCTCTAGCCTTAAAGTTAATCTACATCTCCTATAAACAGCTGCGGTGATCTATCTCCAACACACATTACCGTTTTGTTATATTTGCTTCTGATGGACTTTGGGAGCATGCAAGTAATCAAGAAGCAGGTACAAAACCATGCATGAAGTAGTGGGTTTCGGCTGGAAGTTTTGGTGTGTGGGTTTCGGCTGAAAGTTTTGGTGTGTGGGTTTTATATAAGGTGCAGTAGGCTTTGAAAACATTGCTGCGGTGAGTGTTAAATATAAAGGGGATAAAATGCTACTGCAGTGTTATATTGTTGATGATTGCGTCACCTAACTCCTGCACCTGAATCGTGGTTGACTTGGTGAAGCTCTTGCTTGGTGTTGCTATGTGATTATTCAGCTTCTCTTGATTTCGTGAATGTGGAGGAAATTATTTCTTGTCTTTTTTTCTAGTATTTTCTTGAGTGTTGAGATGTTCATTTAATCACTTGAGTGATTTAGTTATTGTTCTAATTTCAAAAAAGTGTTGAGAAAAATCCTCTGTTGAGGTTAGTACGAGACTGTCGTACTATTGGGTGTGAAATTCTTTTCACGGGAAGTAAGGTTGAGAGATAGTGTCAAGGGTTGAGTGGTGTCGACTCAGTAAAGCCTTGGGTAAATCCATTGTACTTCGGTAAAAGTTATTAAGCTGGGTGAGGACCCCGCAGATGTAGACAAGGTGTATCGAACTGCATTACTAAATTTTTGGTATTTTTATTATTTCAGTTTTGCTTGTTTTTATTTTGTTGGTGCCAAAGAAGTTTGCGAAACTATTAACCCCTTTGGTTTTTCAATTGATATCAGAGCAAGGTCATCGAATCAGAACATGGTAGCAAGTTGGTGCAGATCCTAGTTTCACAAATATGGCCATAAGAGAAGGAGCATCAGTCACCAGACCACCACTGTTGGATGACTTTAACTATCCTACATGGAAATCACGAATGAGAGTCTTCATCCAAGCTTAGGATACAAAAGCTTAGCATTCGGTAGTACATAAGTGGACGCATCCAACGATTACTGACAATAAAGGAGAGATAACTCAAAAAGATCCATCTGAATGGACAAGAACCGAAGAAGAAAGTGCGTGTGAAAATTCACAAGCAATGCATGCGATATTCATTGCTGTTGATAAGGGACGCTTCTCAATGATATCAGCCTATGAAATAGCTAAAGAAGCGTGAGATGCTTTGCAAACTATTCATGAAGGGTCAAAATCTGTGATAGCATCGAAACTACAGATGTTAGCTGTACGGTTTGAAGAGTTGAAGATAGATGAGAATGAGACTATTGGAGAATTTCATGAAAAACTACGAGATATAGCGAATTAGGCACATCAACTGGAGAATAAATACTCCGAAGTGAAATTAGCCATGAAAATATTGAGATCACTGCTTCCAAGATTTATTCCGAAAATTGCAGCAATAGAGGAAGCTCACGACATTGATAATATGTCATTGGAAAAAGTTATTAGAATCCTTATAAACTTCTAAATGAATCTTTTGAGAGGTAAGCAAGAAAGAAGCAAAGGATTGGCACTACAAGTGAAAACTAGCAAAACTGCGAATGATGTAGAAGATGAATCCGACGAGAATGAGGATGTGGAGCTATTAACAAGAGAGTTCAGTAAGTGGTTGAAGAAAGTGAAAAATGACAGATCCGAGTTTAGGCAAAAGGCAAGAGCTCATCAAACAACAACTTCAAACAAGCCAAAACTCAAAAGGGAGAAAGTAAAATAAAGAGAATTCAATGTCATGAGTGTCAAGGCTTCGGACATGTTCAAGCGGAGTGTGTTAATACCATGAAGAAGAGAAAAGGAAAATCCTATTCAAGCACTTTGAGTGATAACAAATCCTGAGAAGAAATAGCAAATGGTGTTGCGTTGGTTGCCTTACATAGCAAAAGTCCAGTTACTTGCTTAATAGTAACTGAGAAAGAAGTAACTGAAGACCGAAAAGAAGGAAAATCGGAAAATTTCAAACATAACTCATCTCAATACCTATCATCATATTATGACAGTGATAAAAGTGGGTCAAGTGATAAAAAAGAAACCATTTACGAGGCTTACGAATTAATGTACGAAAATGGGTGAAAATATGAAAAAAGAATGAAAGAGTGAAGGAAGAGAATCTCTCCATGAAGAACACCATACAAGAGTTAGAAAAGAAATTGATGTTGATATCAGA
>JAOTIZ010000005.1:9827569-9861873 GCA_027123425.1 Erythroxylum panamense
TGAACCGGTCGAACCGGTCGAACCGGTAACCAGTAAGGCCACCGGTTCGATGACCGGTCCGGGTTTCAGAACATTGGCTGGAGGCATGAACATTCTGTAGTTCCCCAATTTTCTAGACACAGACAGATTAGAATGGGTAAAATAATAGTTATGGGGATTGACAAATCTGACAAGAACGAGCAGCATGAAGGCTGACTAAGGCAGCAATGAAGGCTGTAACGAGAATAACAAGGAATACTTTCAGAAAACCTTAAGGCTCTGATACCATGTTAAGATTTCCAGGAAAAACTTATCTTGTATTTAATATACACAGATACATATATATATACAACTTAACCAACAGAAAAATAGGTATCAATCTGAACTAAACTATACCTAGAAGTCTATAGTAGAAATCCCTTGATTATAGAGATTTCTATTTCTAATAATCTTATCCCATAAGATTGATCTTATCTAAATCTATGTTCTTCAACATTTAGTAAAAGCCAAATTATGTCTTTATAATAGTTTTTGTGAAGAATAGTGAGAAAAACAGAGGGCTTGATGAATATTCAAGGTTGTATCATTTATATATTAGTCATCACATAAGGAAAGAAACCTTAGTAATAAATAGGAAATCATACACTAAAGAGGGAGATCATACTCCCTAATATAGATATTACTCTTCCAAATATAGATATTTCCTAACACTCCCCCTCAAGCTTGAGCACACATATCATAAGCTCCAAGCTTGTTACATATAGCTTGGAGTTTCTGGTCGTACTTCAGGATGAGTGCGTGGAGTATAAACCTGCAAATTAGGATGAGAGCAACGTTCCAAAGGAGAAGGATTAGTGTCAGGAGCAACATAATTGGGAGTTGCCTGGAAAGGAACAAAAGGAATTGGTAGACACTCATCAATATCAGTAGAGATAGACAAAGCATCAAAGAAGTATGGTGTGACTTCAAAGAATGTAACATCAGTAGACACAAGAAAATGATTCAATGAGCGGCAAAAATATTTATACCCTTTTTGCAAACGAGAGTACTCGAGAAAGATGCACTTTATAGCTTTTGGATCTAATTTATCTGCGTTAGGCTGAAGCTGGTGAGCAAAACAAACACATCCAGATACTCGAGGAGCAATGGAAAAAGGATCTTGATAGGGAAAGGGAATTGAGAATGGAGTTTTATTTGTTAACACAGAAGACGACATTCGATTGATAAGATAACATGCAGTAAGTACAACGTCTCCCCAAAAACTTTTGGGTACATTCATGTGGATTATCAGGGTACAAGCTGTTTCAACAATATGTTGCATTTTTCTCTCAGCTACCCCATTTTGTTGAGGAGGTGTGGGCAGGAAGATTGATGTTGAATACCTTGTTGTTTCAAGTAGCTAGAGAATGAGCTAGAGAAATATTCTTTAGCATTATCATTACAAAGAATATTTATTCAGGTATTAAACTGATTTTGAATTTCAGCATAGAAAGAACAAAAAATAGAGAACAGTTTAGAACGATCTTGCATTAGATATAACCAAGCTATTTGAGAGAAATCATCAACAAAAATTACAAAATACTGAAATCCCAACTTAGACTTGACACGACTCGGACCCAAATATCTGTATGGATTAACATGAAGGGTTTTTCAACTCTTTTATTGACTCAGAGAAAAAAAAACTACAATGTTTTTATCCTAACGGACATGACTCACAATTTAAACTGGAAACAAAATCTAACCCTGGCACTAATTTCTTGAGATTTTCCAAAGATGGATGACCCAAACAACTATGGATATCAATAGGGGAGACTGACATGGGGCAGGCGATGGATGATTGCAACTTGTCAAAATAGCACATTCCATTCGATTCATGCCCTTCTCCAATCGTCATCTTGGTCTTCAAATCCTGGATAATGACATTATTAGGGTAGAAACATACAGAACAATTTAGTTGTTTAGTCAATTTGCTCACAGACATAAGAATGAAAGGAAAGTTTGGAAAAAATAATGTAGAGGGTAATGTGAGAGAAGAACAAGGATGAGATGGTCCAGCACCTTTAATATTGGTAATAGATCCATTAGCAATAGTAAGTTTATCATTATGAGAGATAGGTAAAGGAATGATATGGTTAAAGCTGGTTATTTTACTTGAAATATGGTCAGTGGCACCAAAATCTATTACCCATGACTGTTTTCTAGGGATAGCTGAATAACAAGCAATTGGGTTACCTTGATGAGCCACAGATGCCATAGAAGAAGAAGGTGTTTGCTAAGATGACTGATACTACAAAAACTTAGTATACTCATCCTGAGATAAAGTAGTAGACAGTTGTGAAGTTGTAGCTGAAGAATGTTATTCAAGAGACGCAATATAAGCAGCTCACAAATGGGGATATTTATCCCAACAAGACTTTTCATCATGTCCACCTCTATCACAATGTGTGCGATGGAGTCGTGAGCCTCTGCCACGTCCTCCTCGACCGCCACGACCACAGTGTCCTCCTTGACTTCTCCCATGACTTCCTTTGACTTGTGAATCAGATTGTGTTGTAAGAGCTGAACTTCCAGAGTTATTCTCTGGTTAAGTTGCCTTAGTCATAGAGCGAGAGAGTCTAGAATATACTTCAACCAAGGATGGAAAGTCTGCTCCTCCTAAGATTTGTGCTCGCACAGGCTCAAACTAAGGTTTCAATCCAGCCAAAAATGTCATAGTTACCAAGTGCTCTCTTTGAATCTGCATTTCCTTAATATCAAATGTGATTGGTAGTAGAGAATTCAACTCCTCAAAAGCATGTTTCACTTTCCCAAAGTATTCAATCAAACTTCCTTCTTGTTTGGACTGAAATAACTCAACAGAAATATCATACATGTGAAGCATATTACTAGAGTAAAGAAGCTTAGCATAGTCCCAAGCTTGCTTATAAGTGCTAACATGAGAGAATAGGACTGAAATTTCAGGTTCCATAAAATCGAAAAGAATATGTAGTAATTGTGCATCATCACCTTGCCAATTTTCTAGTATTCTTTGATCAGTTGGGGGATCAGATGTAAGATGGGACAATTTTTCTCTAACCTCGAAAGAACAATTCTAGATTCTTAGACCAAAAAGAATAGTTATTACCGTTCAAACATTGCTTGATGATTCGCAAAGTTGAGGAACCCATTGTTGGAACACTTGTGGATGATTTGCTACTGAAATCTGACATCTGCCAATTATGCTAGACGGATTTCTTGGCTAAACGGACACTAAAACATTGCTGACGATGTTCTGAAGTACATAAAACTTTACTGTTATCAACAAATACTCATGTTCTGGTCCATTTTGACACAAAGTAAGGCCAGAACTCAATTTAGGACATAGTGGCAAGCTGACCCATCTAACTGCCATCACCGGTGGTTGCCAGATGACGGCCCGTGATGCTCACGCGCTGATGCGTGGGTGGTTTTCCGACGACACCGCCAGTACTCTGGTGATCGTCGGCACCCCCTGATTGCTTCTGTTTATTTGACTTTTGGTAAGTGGAGGTAAGTGTTTTGGATAGAATGGAAGGTGTTAGGGTTTACGGTAAACAAGTTTTAAGGTTTGGAAGTGTGGCTCTGATACCATGTGAAGAACAGTGGGAAAAACAGAGGGCTTGATGAATATTGAAGACCCTTGTATCATTTATATAGAAGTCATTATATAGCAAAAGAAAACCTTAGTAATAAATAAGAAATCATACACTAAAGAGGGACATCATACTCTCCCTAATATAGATATTACTCTTCCTAATATAGATGTTTCCTAACAGTTTCCTTTCCATTACTTTCTACCTCCGTACAACAGTTCCATAATTCTATCCAATCCTCAAAGTTGAATAGCCCAAACCATCTTAACTAGCTCTCGTATCTTGCATTTCATACGTGCTTCCTCCATTTTCTTCCATATATATTGATTTTGTTCTTCCCTCTATCTGATTGTCACTTATCCAGATCTTGCACATTTTCACCTATTGCCTTTAGTCCTAGGTGTCATAACAAAAACTAATACCCCACCCCAATAGCCCCAAAATAAAAGAAACATGACATGAAAAATAAAACCAAATGATATTCTGATATGCAAATGTATGTGCAAGATGCACAATAAAGAAAGTAACTAAATCAAGGACAGAAACAATATATCGAACTCTCATTCAGCCATGTAATTTCAAAATGTTCAAATTTAAAATCAAGGATAATCTGTCTAGATACTTTCCCATGCAAACTGTCAATTCAAACCAGGAATAAACAAAATCAAAGAAAACAACGCTAAAACGACAATTTATATTGCTAAATCAAGCTTGATATCAAGTTCCACACCATATTAACAGGTGTTGGCTGCACAGCAGGTATTTCACAATCATTCCACTACTTTCTTATCGTTGCATTAATATCAACTCAAGCTACATCAAAACCAATTTCAAACACTTGACAGGAGCCAAACAATGAATAAAATAATGAAAAAAGCTCTAAAATACATCAAACCATATAACTAAAAACTGCACAAAAAGTGCCACATTACACACCCGTCCCCATAAAATTTTGAGCAAATCCAGTGACAGTCTGATTCCAAGAACAAGTAATCAAAAAGCACTCCTTATACAGGAAAAATTTTCATTTACCAAACACCCAAAAAAGCTAAAAGCTTCCTCACAATTAGAATTCACGGCCAAAAAGTAAAAAGAAAAACCAAATTACTAACAGTCCAAACCAAGTCAAACCCAATTCTCCATAAATTAAACAAACAAAGAAGAATCAGAAAAGTTGCAAACTTGGTAGAACAGCAAGAGAAGATTGAAAGTGGACTAACCGGAGAGAAAGAGGAAGTGTTGATGGTAAGGAGAGAGATCTCATCGACCTTAGGTCTGAAGACGGAGATCTGAGAGCTCTGGGTTGAGAGAGAGAGCCTACTGTCGCAAGGCGACAACAGAATGCTGCTATTTCCGTTGTAGAAGAAGGCTGTCCTTGAAGCGAATGCAATGCCAAAAGTGAAACCGTCCTTGTACTGCACCGTCGTGTCAGCGCAGGGTGAGTAGACGCCATTGTTGTCTCCAGCGTCCACTGAGATCGTCGTCATAAGCAGGACAATAAACATGGGTCCGACGATTGCACGGCCTGTTGCCATAGTTTGGGAAATGCTTTATTATTTTTGTTCTCTAAGAATGTTAGTGGTCTTTCTGTGTTATTGAATCTTGAGTCTTGACTAATGACTTGACAGCGAAAAGGAAAGACAAATAGAGTGACTATGATAATGGGATTATTGGCTGCTCTTGTGCTTCACCAAATTCTCGATTTGGGTGGGCTTTTCTCGGGCCATTATGTTATGTAATCAATCAACTCTTTCCCTACAAAGAGATCATGATTTAACTTCTTTTTATGTAATCTTTATTAAGAACGAAGGATTTATCATCCCAAAACTCTTTTCTATCGAAAATGAGCCCAAGAGTGCCAAAAACAGAGCCAAAACTCTCCTAAAATCGTATTTTTCCGATGAGGGAGTGCCTTACCATCGAGCACGTGTGGTACATATGCCTAACTGTGAACAGTAAACGGGGTTAGTGATGAACACACGCCGGACACTTGGCAACGGACAAGCCACACTCGTGTCTAGTGTGCGCGTAAGCAACTCGATGACACACACTGACGTCATAGTGACGTTAGCAAATGATGCGATTGATGACGTTGGCATGCTACAATAAAATTAAAAAGCCAAAAATTTTAGATTTTCTGTAAAAATGTCTTGGAGTGTTTTGGATCCATTTCTGGATTTGAAAATTTTATAAAATGAAGTTTTTCATTTTTTTGGATTTATTATATTAGTAATAAATGAAAGTTTAATTCCATAAAAGGAATTAAGGCGTTATGAAGCCAATTTTGGGTAATTTTTTATGCTTCGAACATCACATGAGGGAGATACTTCAAGTTTTCGTGTCTCGAGTCTTATATTTAGTGTTCGAAATCGCATGATAGTCACTCGGAAAAAGAATTAAGACATTCTAAAATCATTTTTGAGTGAATTTTTGTACAACAAACTAGCCATAAGGGAGATATATGAGGTTCTTGTGTCTCGAGTGGTCGGTTCAGTGTCCGATAACGCACGATAATCGCTCTAATAAGATTTTTTCGCTACGAAAGTATTAAATCTAATTTTTTAAGAATGTTTTCAGCACAAGTGTGTGACAATGAGATTGTAGATTTTGGTTTAACATTTATTAATGTTACATTGTCACATACTATAAAAAGAATATGAGGATAATATAAAGATGTATCCTTTGTGTTTGTGAAATTTTTGAGTGCTGATGAGGATGTAGTCACCAAAGTGACCTTTTATATAACATCCCGTCACCGATGGGATGAGCATATTGGTAATTCGGAATGGGTTAGGATTGTGTGCATGCATATTTCGAATTGCACATGCATTTTAGCCTCTATATGTATAGATAAATGATCATTGTTGCACTAGCATATGCATGTACATGCATGTATGACATATTCCCGGTATATTTGTGTATATTGGAAATTCGGTGATAATGGTATAGATTGTGCTTTGAAAATTAAATTTGAGTGAAAAATGAGATCTAGAGATTTGAAATATGGAATTGGAGTGTATGATCATGTGTTTTCTATTTTTGAGGATTTTTGGAATTTTTCTGAAATTTTTGGAGTAATGAGTCCGGACCGGGAAAATGACCTAATGGCTGCGAAATTGAATTTTCGGTTCCGAAATTGACTGGCCAATGGCCCTGAAAAAATTAGAGTTGTGATTTTAGGATTTATTGATTTGAGCCATTGAAATTGGGAGAGAATAGAATAAGAAATTGGATTTAGGCTTTATGGACTGGTCTAGTGGCAAGTGAATTGCCAAACATGCCTTAAGCCTCATTTAGTTGATTTTTAAACCCTATTATCCTATGGATTGGTATTCCACGATACTCTCTTGCTTTTGAAAGAAAAATTGCTTTCCTTGTTGGCTTTCTTCTTCTCCTTCTTCGTGGATCTCCTTCCTTGCTCTTTGTTCCCATTTTTCTTGCTTAATTGCTATCTTCTTCACCTATAACCTATCCCTTAAGCTTGGTGTTGGAGAAGATGATGATGAGTGTGGGTTTGGGTGACTACCGTGGGTGTGTAAGAGTTAGGGGATTGAAGTGATTTTGAAGATTTGAAGATTTAATCAAGTAAGTTCTTACTCTTTTATGTTATAGATAGTTGATTTGTGGATTTATTAGAGTATATTGATGATTGAGATATGTATAGGTTTCGAATGATATAAATTGATGAATTTTCTTGTCTTTTGCACTTGGGAGTTAAGAGATAATTGGTATTTGATGAGTTAAAGATTAGGGATTAGTTGTTTTGAGTGTATTAAGTTGTTTTGAGAGTGTTTGAAGGAGGATAGTTGGATTAAAATTTGATAGAAGTGAGAAATCTGGGTTTCGGGCGTGTTTCTGGGGTTGCACGCCGCGACGTGCTCATCGCACGCCGCGGTGAGCAATTCCCTTCCTCCCACGCCGCAGCAAGCGCGAAGACACACGTCACGATGCGCGCCAGCGCATACGCCGCGGCATACGCAAGGTATCTCGCCGCGGCGAGCAACCTTGCGCCGCGGCGAGGACTCCAGTTTTCCGAGAGTGATTTGATTCCTACGTCTTGATGCTTTAGTCCTAATGAATTGGTTCTTGATTGATTGCAATTTAGAGCCTAAGAACTACAATTTATAAGAATGGAAGTTCTGAATCAATTTCGAAAGTTCTCGATTTTGGATGGCAATTGAATAGTGAATAGTGAATAGTGAATATAATTTCGATATGAAGATAGTTCTCATATATTGGAATGTAACTTGTGGAGTTCTGAATTACGTTAATTGAGTTATGGAGTCTATGAGTTTCTATCTTTTAGAGAAAAAGAGTTGAGATGGGAAGTTTTGGGAGTAGTGTCGGGAATGTCATGAACATGTATAGTACGCAATTCAATCGCTGCATGTGCATTATTGACTATTATAAATTGCGCATTTGGTAATGTTTGTGTATTCTGATTGTTTTAGAGGCTCTTGTGGAGCGTCGATCCTCCGACGTGGCTGAGACTTCCCGGCATTAGCTCGGAAGTTAATTGGTGAGTAACCTAGTTGGTTCCTCAATCTTTGTGTGTTTAAATTATGCGCTTATGCCATGCCGAGATGAATGGAGGACTTATGTGTGTTTAAATGATTGGTTTCGGACCGTAGGTGTCTAAAGTATCAGAAACTTGTGATTGAAGTGTTATGTGTGTGTAAATTGTAATTTCTTGGTCCTCATGTGATTTAGGGCATGTGTTATTATTCTGTGAAGCAATTGATTCTAAATTGAGACATATGCATTCATGCATAAAGACATGATCAGATAATGACAGTTGTGACCGGTGCAGCCACCGAGAGCTTAAAGTTCAACGCATCAGGGCTTAAGCCCAACGTATTTCAGAGCCACAGACTCACCGTATCAGGGGATTCAAGCCCACCGTAATTCAGAGCCACAGGCTCACCGTTCAATGTGCCCGTTACTGGGATAGTTCAGGCGCACGGTCACAACACCGTAATAAAATGGAAAGTGTCACATGTGCATTGTATATACATATGACTGAATATGGACTGTGTGAAAAGCGAAAACGCCTTATATTTGTCAAAATGATAATGCATGTGATATTTCCGAATATGTTACTATGTGATATTCTGTGAATTGGTTGTATATGCATGAGTTGAGTGAACCATCGATGATGGTTTCTCGCTAAGTTCGCAAACTCACCCAACATTGCAAATATTTTTCAGGACAGTGATTGTAGACTCCTAGCTCCCGAGAGAGAGACTTTCTCTGCCTTGTAGATCGTTTCAGCAAGAGAAGTTATGGCGCAAATGTCGGTCAGCTGGGACTTTTGGGGATGACCTAGATAGGAGTTGTTTAGTTCTTTTGAGTATTGTATGGACAGTAATCTGTGACAGAATTGTGTAATTATGGTTTCTAAGAATGAAATGAAAAAGTATTTATGGTTTCAAAGATTAGTGATATTTATTGATGCCATGTGGAGTATAGTTGGGTTTGCTCGTAATGCACCCTTATCTTAGGTTATGTGACGGAATGACTTACGGGCGTCCCGGTGCGTACCCTACGGTAAGGGGGCGCTACAAATATATTTATAGTCATTGTCAAATGATCACAAATTCAATATATATATATATATATAAATGCGTATATCCAACAATTCCAGCACTCTTCAATTTAGAATAAAACTCATAGCACATAACATTCAAATGCATCATACACGACAAATTTAAAGATGCAACGCACAGCAAATGGAGAAACCGAAGTTTATCCCATGAACAAAATGAGTCCAGTTCTGGAGCTCATATGCCACAAGCGGGCAACCGGGAGAAGGCTCTTGTCAACGTGCACATGACGAACAAAATGGTTCCACTCTCGCCCAAACAAGACACATATTCATTTTTCTCAAATGCTCATACTTTTATGCTTTGTCTTCTTTGCATTTAATACAAGATGTAATACCCTTTTTCAAGATATAACATGATTACCATGCAATTCCAAACATTCACATTTAATTTACTTTCAAGAAAAGGTCATACAAGGAGTTTCTCAAAGTTATTATCTCTGTGATAATATTCTCACTATTTTATTATTCACCCTTTGTAGAAAAATATTTCCTAAAAATGTTCAGAAAATCACTCTCACATAAAATGACTCTTTAAAATTTACTCTAGAACTCATCACACATCTCATACATGAAGAGAGTGTCATTTATAGACACTTCATTGTGTGACAGGTTGCATAGCAAGCTATTGTATAGTGACTAAGAGCTTACATGCAAGTTATTGATAGTCTTGCTTGCTAAGTTGTTATCAACTTGCTTTTTACTTCTTTTTTTAATACATAAATCTAGAATGACGGTACCATATATGTCAGTATCGTCTTACAGAATATTTACAGAGCATGATAGAAACAGAATAATGAGACCAGGTAATTTAAACCCGGGACTGACACCTACTCTTAATCATGTCCTATGCTTTTCTACTCTTTTTCATCAAACTGTGATGTTTGACATATTTAAATTTGAATCGAGCTCCGATTTCTTTTATAAAGTTGTGAAACTTAAGAATTTCGTAATACTACGTTGACGTGTTTGGTTGGCTGTACGGTGGAAATATCGAGAATTGCAATTTCCATGATATTACAAAAAATATATTCATTGTTTTATTTTATGTATATAATATATTACAAGTAATTTTGATTAATCTTAAGCGAACTGCTGTACGAAAAGAAAACAAGTTCGTTGGAATTTACATGAAGGGTTCATGAAATGACAGGATCTAGTGATTTATAAAATTATTATCTGACAGCAAAGTCACTGGCAATCCCTGTGTCATGTTGGTGTTGATGCAGAATCTACATCTAACATGTCATAGGATCGAGGGCCGGTAGAGAAGAGAAGAGAAAGGTAGCAAAGAGAGGAAGCAAATTAAAAAATAAGAGGTATTCCAAAATACCTCCATTTTTTTACCTTGAAATGGTATGTCTGCCTTATTTTTGTTTAAGTTGCCATGAGAACCTGGACAACAATTTTATTGTTTCAACAATACTTGCATATTTACAAAAATTTGAAATTGCTACTCTATAACAAGCTATGGAGCTTTCTTCATCAAATTACAAAGGCCAAACTAAGCTTAAACCCGGAGGAAAAACAGTCCACTATTAGCTAATATAACCAAAAGGCTTTTCACGTTATTGCAAGTCCAATTTGGAAGCCTGGAGTTTCCTCCTTTGACCTCAAGATGGAGATATAAGAGGGACTGATTATGGCCAAGTTATTCCAAGCCATAACTTACGTATGGAGATACCCTTTCTCCTCCAAATAAAATACAACTTTTTGAGCCATTTCAAATGGGGATGCACAATCTCCCACATTGCATTTCAGTACAATCTGCAAAAACAACAGCAAACAGAACAGCAATTAGTTGACCCCTTAGAATCCAAGAACTCAAAATTTCATCAAATGGAAGATCAACATTGTCATCAGCAATCAAACAGTAAGTTCAATAAAGATCCCTTGCATAAACCTAGTCCACAGATGTATATGCTTCCACATAGCAAATTCATTTTAAATTCATTTCCAATGATTAAGGTCATTTTCAATGAAAATAAATGCTCCAAGCATCCAGTGTTGGCAATTTGCTTCGGGAGTCAAAAATAGGACCAGACTAGATCCCATGAGAAGTTGATGAACTGCCATTTCAACGTTTGATGTCAGCTAGACATCATTTTCCTTCTATTATCGTACTTTACCTCACTATCTAAAGGTGGCTCATATGGGTCATCAACGCCAGTAAAGCCTGCAACCGAAAAGGACCATACGAAGTCAAGACAGCTAACAACACCGTGGTAGGAACTGGAAAGGCACAACTAACGGATTCATTTGAATAAAAGAATTGGTATTCATGATTTGCAGAAAATACCTTTAATTTTCCCCTCACGTGCAAGCTTATACAGTCCCTTTGGATCTCTGGCCTCACACACTCCATGTGGAACATCCATGAAGACCTTTGACATGTAAACTCAATCAAGTCAATAAAAACTAGCAAAACATATGTCAACTTGATGTTGGACCCCCAATTAATTAACAGTAAGTCAAATATCCAAAACACATCAATAAAAAAAAAAAAGTTGCAACTTTAGTTAGAATTTTCTGCAAACAAATCATGATCTGCAGAAGCACCAACCTCAATGAAATCTCCCTTTGGTAACATGGCACGGCATGCTTCCCTATCTCGTTGGAAAGGAGAAATAAGGCATGCAATGCATATAACTCCAGCATCAGCAAATAGTTTTGCCACCTCTCCTGTGAACACATGAGGAAAGTGAATAAGAAAATTTGCAAAATGCCCTTTGCAGTCGAGAGAGTCAACAATCCATAATATGGAATATACTAGGCAATTACAGCATTGACAATAAATTGTCAACAGATGATTTCAAGGTGGCAGTAACTAATTGAAATACATACCAACTCTTCGTATATTTTCTGCACGATCTTCTGCTTTAAAACTAAGATCACGATTTAGGCCATGTCTCACATTATCTCCGTCAAGAATATAAGACAATTTTCCTCTTAGATATAGCGTTTTACTCAAGGCACATGCCACAGTGCTCTTTCCTACAAATTTTAGTACCAAAGACATAAAAGGTAACTGTTAGACATGTAAACGAAACATGGAAAAGGGATGCGTTCTTCTTTTCTCTTCCAACTAAGTTTCATGCAAACTCACGGAAAATAGAAGAGTCACAAACCTGAACCGCTGAGACCCGTTATCCATATGACACAACCCTTTTGATTGAGCAAGTTCTGCCTTTCAGATTTTCCAACTGAGCACTCATGCCACTTTATATTTGTTGAATTCCCAACTATAGACAGTGGGCTACGCTTGCCATTTGCTCCTATCCCAAGCAACCCACCAAAAGTGAGAGCAAATAAACATGACAATCTTAATAAAGTCCATTTCTGATGAACTAATATACCCTCTTTTAAGATTGGAAAAAACAAATCCAGACTTGCCATAAACAATAAAAGAAAAGGCAACTACCTTGAATCCCATTAATCAACTTTGCGTCCGAGAACGACCCGTTAGAGCCAACAGTCTCGACCTCTCCATTTACCTTCGGTCCCATCATACGTGACGGCGACCCTTCCATGGCTTTAATTCTTAAAACCCCCCTCTGCTTCAAACTAATTACGTGATCACCTTCGCTGTTGCTCCCAAGTCCCACTCTCAGGGTCCTAATTCCAGGCAGCGGTTTCAACCCAGTCGCATTCATCTTCCCAGAAGCTAAGTAGTTCAATCAATCACTCCAATCAATACTAATAAATGAGCAAAATCCAGATTTTAACAGGCCATATATATCAAAAGAAAGAGGCCAAGGAAAGAGAGAGTCAAAAAGATCAAAACTTTAGTGGATGAGGCAAAGATTAAAGATGATAGAATAGACACAAAAATATTATATAGAAGAAGAGAAATAGATAAACACAGCGGATAGTTAAAATGGCCGTTAAATTAGTTTCTGAATCGTCAAAAATAAGGAGTGGGGAGGGGTAATGTTATTGGCTGATTGCTTGAGGATGGACCCCACCACTGGTTCAGTTTGTACAAAGAAGTTGCAGGTTTGAGTCGCCAAGAAGATGGATCGTCGGGGATTCAATCAAATTTCTTATTTAAGTTTAAATTTATTCAAAAATATATAATTTATAAATTATTATACATACTAAACAATTTATTTACAATATAATAAAATTAAAAAAGGCTACCATTATGTTTGGAAGCTTTCGAATTGAATTCATTAACGAATTGAATTCAATTACATTAATGAAGTTGAGATTGAATTCAATTTACACTGTTTGAAACAAATCTAATAATATTAGAATTGAATTCAATTACACTGTTTGGAACAAATCCAGTAATATTAAAATTAAATTCAATTACACTGTTTGGAACAAATCCAATAAGATTATAATTGAATTCAATTATTTCATATGACACATTTACTCTTAACTAAAAAATGATATTATCCAAAATAAAAGTCGTGTTAGGTAGATTTTAATTATTAAAAATAAGTGTCATTCTTGACTTTGTATGTATGTTTATAATTTTACTTTCAAAAGTACTCTTTGATAATAATAATAATAAGAATAATAATAATAATAATAATAATATTATTATTATTATTATAAATCTATAAATAAATAATTACATAAATAACAACAGTTAATAACAATATCGAATTTAATAATGTTATTAATAATAAATTAATAATAGACAAAAATAAATAAGACAAATGAAATGCCTCGCGAGGGCGAAGACTCGCCCTTGCGAGCTGGTAAAAAATGACCAGGTTTGCGAGGGAGAGGGCGAGCCCCTTACAAGCCTGGCCATAACTGCTGTTTTGTTTTTCTTTCAAATAAAAAGTTTAGCTGTTAATGTCAATGTAATTATATTTTTGTCACTAATAATATATATTATATAAACTTAAAAATAAATTATCTTAATTAATTAAATTTATTTTAATCTCTTATGTAATATTTATTAATAAATTATTAATTAAATAAAATAAAACATTTTCAAAATTAACTTTTATCTAAAACTTAATATTTATTTAAATTATTTTTAATTATTAAATCAAATTTTATTTAGAATTTATATATTTTGAAGATAATTTAATAATATATATTTAGTTAACAGAAATTATATTATAAAACAAAAAATATAGATCACGATGTTTATAATTTTTGAAATCCAAATAAACAAAACCAAACCGAAATTTAAAAAAATTTTAAGTGAAGCTGCGTGGTTCATCAACAAAAGAGCAGCAGCTTTTGTAGTTGAATTCACGTGAATTAGGCCGTGAATTCAATTTACAAAGAGAGTGTGAGTTTAACCCACACGTGAATTCAATTCGTCATGTTTTTTTTGTTTCAAACAATTGAATTAAATACGATCCTAAGATTGAATTCAATTCACGGCGTTCCAAACACGCTGTAAATGTCTTACTTTGAAGTAGTGGTCAGGGAGGGAGGGACTATTTCTCATATTACAGATTTAGAGGATGAATAGAATGGGTATGAAAATTAACTGGATTTATAAAAATTAAATTTAAGTTATCAATTTTATTAAAATACATAATTTGTAATTATTTTATATAAAAAAAATACAAACATTTTCATTTTATATTCTATCTACTTTCTCACTGCAACTTGATTGAATACCTCTCTTCAAATTAGGCTCCAGTTAATTATCATATTAACTAATAACAATCAGGCTTTTGCCAAAGTTAGAGATGCCGTATCAGACTTGGTATCAGATTGAGTTCTAATATGATATTGTACCAATACTGATCAATATTGGGTACGATTTTGAGTAAATTTTTAAATTTATAAAATAGTCCCTTAAATTTTTTAAAATTTACAAAATGGTTCATTGTTATTTGTACATTTGTACTATATACTTTACAAGTTCACATCAACCTTGTCTACAAAAATCATAATAAATAATAATCACAGTTAATATGAAATAAGATTAATTTTTAAATATTTAACATATAAATAATAACTACAATTAATATAAAAAAGAAAATTATCATCATATAAATATATAATTAAGAATAATGCAAAATATTTAAAATATTACAATAATACAATTACATCATTTTAATAAATAATAAATATATCAAAACATCAAATAAAAAGAACAATAAATATTATTAACTCTTAAACTATTATAATTTACAACAAGAGTTCGTGATGAGGAAACAATCAAGTAGAAGTTAAATCTGAAACAAAAATATTTACAGTTACATTACATATATAGAATTTAACATAAATATCAAATATAAGTAAAATTAAAAGAAGAAGAAAAACAAAAATCTGGAATGAAATTCAATCATCTACGGGAGGATACCTGCTATAACTACACTGACCCTAGTTATCATTTGGTACAAAATTCTCATTATTGAGAGGAGTTTCATCATTATTATCATTCAAATTTAATGCACCAAATGACATGTCAATATTTTCTTATCCAAGATTATCTTTTAAGTCATTGACATCTACCAAATTCGGCTCTCCAAAAACCTAATTCTTCAAAAGATCAATATTATCAATGGAAATTAGATTAGTTGAATTACTTGTGTTATTAATACTTCTAGTAAACAATAAAATTTAATTATTAGAAACTTATAAAAAATTATATCGAAATTAATAATGATAATAGCATATCTTTCACAAAACTTTAAATTGTAACAAAGAAAAATCAATTCATTTAATCTCTTACACTCCAATCTAATCCTTTTCTTGGAGTGGATAAATTCAAATATGCCCCAGTTTTGTTCACATCCTGTTGCGTTCATATATTGACTTAAAATCTGAATTGCAAACCTTTTCAATTATGAAACACCATTTCTGAATTGATCTCGCTAAGAAATTGTAAGTTGTAAGATAACAATAATAACATTATAAACAAAATAAAGTGTTAATTAATTTCAACAAATAAAAAAAGAAACAACTAATACCTGAAGAAAGTTTTCCTTTTTGTCGAATAGTAATTGGCATTCCAAAATCCCCATAAGACAACTTATAAAGCTCCGTTTGTGAGCTTAAAAGATCTTCCATTGCATCAATGTTAACAATTGTTGTCATAGTTAAAAGCATTTCTCTATTAACTTCAGTTTGCTTAATAAGATCCAGTATAAAATAAACACTAGAATTAAAAAATGCCCCAACTATAAATAACAGAGAAGAAAGTTGTCTTCTCCTTCTCTCATTGATGATTGAAAGATATGGTGTGTACAAAGAAGGTCTATGTTTCAGATTGACCTTGATTGCTTCTGTCGCTCTCTCCATGATATCAAAAAAATTACCCATTGTTTGCTTTTCTTCACTATCAACCAAATGAAACACCCTCACTAAAGGCTCACAAACTCGGATAACAAATTGGCATTGAGACCAAAATTCTCTATTTTTTAGTATAATTTTACAAACTCCACTCCAGCACTAAACCTAGCATGTTGAGATGCAATTCACTTATCACTTGTAAACATTTTTCTTAACTCTTTCTTGATTATAACAAAAGACTAAAGTGATAAGAAATTTGTTACAAATCTTGGCACAGCAGGACCACACAAATTCCTACCATTGGTAAATTCCTTTCTCGTTAAATTCAATACTTATGCACAATTATATGTAAACTTTGTCACCTTTTTAACTTTCTGCATAGTCTCATCAATAACAGGAAAATACCTAGGATCTCTTATATTCTCCAGCATTAGGTCAATACAATGTGTAACACAAGGAGTCAAAAAAAGAATTAGATTTATTCTGCAACCTTTTTCCCACCGCTTTATAAGCGGAATGATTGTCAATAATAAACTAAACAATATTTTCTGGCCCTACTTTATTCACAACATCATCAAATATTGCAAACAAAGTTTCAGTATTCCTAATAAGGTCAGATGCATTAATAGATTTCAAAAGCATAGAGGCATTTGTAGAATAAACCAAAAAATTAATAATAGGCTCTTGTCTCCTATTTGTCCAACCATCAGACATGATTGAACATCCATAAGTAACCCAATTTACTTTTCTTTTTGCCAAATAACTTCTAATTTCATAAGTAGAAAAACTCAAAAGTTTACCTTTTACGTCTTCAATCGAATGATTTTTGTATTTAGACCATAAAAGGCTATTGCATCCATCATAGGTTGATAATAATAAGACTGAGAAGCATTGAATGATGAATATGTATCATACCACTATCTAGCTACTGCTATATCAACATTGTGAGTCGCATCTCTTGATTACATTGCACTACGAATTGAAGATTGAGCTCTAAGAGTCATTCGTGGTGCAAAAAAACCTGCCTTCTTCTCTTCCTCACATTAGGTTCAGGTACTTCACTACAAGAAAATCGTCATATAGCGACGGAAATATACCGATGGACCATATAACGTCTGTTAATTGCGACGGAAACACTAATCCGTCGGTTAAAGGAAGATGATTTCCGACGGTCAAGAAATCCGTTGCCAAAGTTGGAGGGAAATTTGCGCGGGGGTCTTTTAGCGACGGCACAATGCTGATGGAGATCATTCCGTCTGTAAATAGGGACGGAATAAAATTTTCGATCGTCGCACCTGTCGGCTAGAAATGGTTCGCCGACGATACCAATACTACTACCACTTTCAACATTTCCACAATCACTACGGAAACTAGAAAATAAACTTTCACTACCAATTTCAAAATTCAACATTTCTCTTCTATCTCTCTCATGTTAATATTTATCATGTAATATTTTTATTTGCTACTTCACATCATAACTTACTTTTTTACAAGATTCCACATTTCTTTTAACCCCGGCTAAATATTTCTTTAATCGGGTGATTCCTCCATCTTTGAAATGCTTGTTACAAAATAAGCAAATAATATGGTTCCTCATACTGGGAACCAAAGTAGCATGAGCCCAAGCTGGATCATTGCATCTTCCTGAAGTGGGTTGATCAGGAGTACTTGAACTTCCTTCCTTTCATCTGTAAAAATAAATGAATACATATATCAAAACAAATAGCCCATAATTTCATTACACAATATGCATAACTATCTTATATAATATAACTCATTTTGTATGATTACATTATACACAATTCAATTTTATGGAACACAATTCACTATAAGTCAAAAACTAACAATTCAATTATTCAACATATATAATTACACAAAACATACGTAAACAAATTTCATTTCCAACAATTACAAAACATGTATAAGCAGTTTCTATTTCCAACAACCACAAAACATACATAAATAATTTACATTTCTAATAATTTGGAACAATTTCAGTTCAAAGTTTCAAACATGAGGATCAAGTTGAAGGGTATAATACGATTTATATAATCGTCAAATAATGAATGGCATATCTTATACAACTGTTTATATACATCTATTTATAACAAGATGGCCAAGTTGAAGGATATATTCATAACATGAGGATCAAGTTGAATGATATAACTTCTTCGGAAATGTTTTTTTTCTTATTTAAAGCTTTTAATCTTCTTTTCATTTATAACAATTCATAATATTATATACATCATTCTATATTTGGTTCTTAAATATATAAGTTGTTTTTATGATTTTTAATTGACATTAATAAGCCTAAGTATAAATGATTAAAACCTACAACATGTTTATAATTTGAAAAAAAGTTATTTTTGGACACATTTATTACATACTACTTTCATACATTATATATTATAAATATTTATGATAGCCCACACATATATATTACCAAATAATTCAACATATTTTATACTTATTAATTATTTATCCAAAGCTAATACCCAAATACTATCATTTACTACAATCGAATTATAATTAATTTACAATTGCATAATTTTATACTCAATTAATTATCTACCTAAAGCGAATACCCAAATACTAAAAATGAAATACCATTTCACTAATTTTAAAAATGTGTCAATTAATTATTTAAGTTTTTGCAAGTTTGCAACTTTAATATGCTCAGTTTAAAATTTTAATTTGTTTCAACTTTCAACTTACAAACTTTTAATTGAGTCAATTCAATTCATCAACTTCATCACATATTCACATCAGGTCGTGCATTTTATTCATGAAAAAACATATCATAAGTTTCTTTTAATTGGTTAAACTTAAACCAATCTTCAAAACCGAATCATAAATCAACCAAATAATCATTCAACCCTAATATCTAATCCAATCCAACCCACGTAAATCACAAAACCAAAACAACATCGTGACCCATTCAACTCTAATATTCAAATCAGAAAACTGTGAATTCAACTCCAATATCCAACCCAGATACATGTAAATCACAAATCACAAAACCAAGTTCCAACCAATTCACAAATCCAAGATCCAACCAAATCACAAATTTTAATTTCAACTTTCAACATCTAAGTTCCAATCGATTCATAATCAAAATGCAATTAAGCAGGAAAAAATCGAAGATTCAAAAAACACACTCAAAAACCAATTCACAAGCTTTAGGTTTTGGGTTGGGTTTTCGAGTTAAGGGACAGGTCACAGCTTCGAGTATAGATCTTGGTGAGCAGGAGTCTTCTCTCCTCTTTTAGACGTTCAGTGGTGGTGATGACGTGGTGTGGTGGTCCTTGTGGAGGAGGGTTAAAGATTGTGGCGTCTTCGGGACTTCACATAGAGTAACCGAGGATCTCTAATGCTGACGTGAATCGAGGAGGATGAGGAAAGGAGCAGCACCGTTAGAAAGGGAGCATCACTGTCGGAGATGAAGAGGAGAATGAGAGAGAGAGATAGAGAACGACAGTGGTGAATGAAGGTGAGAGTCAATGATAGAGAGAAGAAAAAAATGAGCAGAATGAAGCTTCGGGAGGGTCAGGGGGACGCAACAAGGGGGTGTTTGGGTTTAAATTTTCAAAAATAGTAAATAAGTCCTTACCGTTTTTCGAATTTATAATACCGGCTAGTATATGACTAATATTTTGAATATCGGTTAGTACCAGTCGGTATCAAACAAAAACTAACGATACCGATCGGTATCTCTGGTCAATACCTAAATAACGAATATTGTTCCGTTTTTCGATACCGGTCATATACTAGCTGTTATCAAACAAAAATTAGTGTTACCGATCAGTATCTCTGGTCAGTACCTAAATAATGAATATTGTTTTATTTTTTGACCAGTACGGAATAGTGTTTGTTCCCTTAGCTTTGAGTGTTCCTAGCTCTTTGCATTTCTTTTTCCTGGAAGAATTGAAATGCAAGCTCTTGCCTTATTAGAAGCATTCACAGCATGATGTAAAAAGGCCCGCGCGCATAGTCTAATTGGTCATCGAGAAAGAAAGTGAGTCCAAGCATGACGCAAAAGGAAAGGAAAGGTAGGGGCACCACCCAAAAAAGAAAAGAAAGGTTTAGTGGGACCCATAATGCGGGCGGAAAATCTCTGATCAGATGAGATTTAACGCGTGGTTGGTGTGAGCCTGAGGCTTTAAAAAAGCAAGGAAAAAGAGAAAATATCTGTATAGGATATTAAAAAATTGAAAATGCTGTAACAATGACATTCACATGTACATGGGGTCCACACCAGAAAACCAGTTTCCGAAAGGGGAATACTAGCATGTGCCTAGCTATAACACGCTAGAAATTAGAAATCGAGCCCTAGCTAATGTTATGTCATAAAATGGAAATTTAACCCATCTTGTTTGTCGGCAAGTACTTAATTAAAGAGAGCGTGGGATACTTCGGATGCAGTGCCCATCCAAATGTGTTTTTTTTTTTTCCAGAAGATTAATGATGTTTAGCTGCTTAATTGGGATATCTATCTTACGGTAACCAAGCACGAGAAAGCATATTTAAATTGGTGAGCAACAGACCCTTTTGTTTTTAATATTTTTATATATAAAGAAAGCAAACAGGTGTTATTTATAATTAATTTGGGCACTACCAAACTACATGATACTCTTTCACTCCAAAAACCAAGTGCTCTTAAAATCCAATTCAATCTGAAGAAGTGTTCTTGTCCAGCGATTATTGTTGTTGGTTGGTGGTTTGCCATTTTATTAAGTTTTACCCAATTTACGACCAACTAGGATTGGATTCATGTTTAAGATATTCAATCCATACGTGTGTATGACTATTTTTATTTCTTAATAGATATTTGAACATAAAAATGTGACTTTACCTTGCCGTAGATGGTCAAATGTGCAACGCGTAGACTTGTTTATTAAATGTTAATTCATCCTATCATCACTTTATGATTAGAATATAAATTAGGGGGCAAACAAAATAACAATAATAAAACGTGAGAAGTGACATTATTAGTTGAATAGGAGCCTGGAAACTTTGCAGTAGCAGCAGTGCAGCAGCCTAATGGCCAAGACTTCAAAATGAAATTGATGAGGGGCTGCAAAATCCAAGGAGAAATCTGGAAAGCAGTTCAATTCAGGGTTGGTATGTGGTAAGAAACGGAATGATCCAATGTTCGGAGAAAGTTGGTGTGATGCAAATTACAAAATCGTCCTTCAACAACTCTTATTCCCACCTACTCCCTACGCCCAATAAAAAATGACTACAGACCTAAACTAAACCTACCTTGACAAGGACGTCGGGGAAGACCCAACTTCACTGTCCTCATAATCATCATCCCATTTTGATGGGGTTAATCAGAAGCACATTGAATCCTCAATTTAAAGGGTCCTCACAATCTGGTCTGATGAAGTAATTGAGAGGATATAAATCAGATACTCAGTGACTCGTTAAGGGAGAGGTGAATAACTCACAGGTTTACAAAGAGCTCACCCTTAAAACTCACGAGGGGCTTAAGAATGTTACTCCCACATTACAAATCGTAGGATTCGAACCTTACACTTTGTCACAAATCTGCCCCTCCAGAACTAACTGAGCTACGGCCTGCACATCTTCTTACTACTTGGAACTACTTCCTCCATGGAAGCTTACTTAAGTTTACACGACCTAAACCATGTACTATACATTCAAATGCGACAGTTGCCAATTTTAATCAAAACAAAAAGTTTGTAATGAGTAATTATTTAACGCAGTTGATGATCATTATCAAACAATTTTACCATAAAATTAAAATTTAGGGATTATTTATTCATTTGTTTTCATATATTTAATTTATACAAAATGTTTTTATTATTTATTTAAGATAAAAGGCACAAATTTTTTAATGAAAATTTATATAATTTAATATTAAGATGAAACAAAAATGAAAGGCACAGCAAATAAGCACCTAATCCAATAAAAGTGAGAAAATAAAGCCCGTAAACGTGACTGTCACGTCTTCAAATCACCAACCGTTTTCCTTAAAACCTCCCCACAATCTCTCCATTTTTCGCTCGTACCGTACCATTTTCTCGCTTACGAACACAAACGCAAACAAGCTCTCCCAAAAAATGGATCCAGTGACTGAATGGGGCAACACGCCACTCCAGACCGTGGACCCAGAAATTCACGACCTTATCGAAAAAGAGAAACGCCGACAATGCCGAGGTATAGAGCTCATTGCTTCCGAGAACTTCACGTCCTTCGCCGTCATCGAAGCCCTGGGCAGCGCCCTCACCAACAAGTACTCCGAGGGCATGCCCGGGAACCGCTACTACGGAGGCAACGAATTCATCGACGAGATCGAAAACCTCTGCCGCTCCCGCGCTCTCCAGGCCTTCCACCTCGACCCCACCAAATGGGGCGTTAACGTACAGCCTTACTCCGGCTCTCCCGCCAACTTCGCAGCCTACACGGCGGTGCTCCAGCCCCATGACCGGATCATGGGGTTGGACTTGCCGTCCGGCGGGCATTTGACTCACGGGTATTACACTTCTGGTGGGAAGAAAATCTCCGCGACTTCGATTTACTTCGAGAGTTTGCCTTATAAGGTGAATCCGCAAACTGGGTTTCTCGATTATGAGAAGTTGGAGGAAAAGGCTTTGGATTTCAGGCCTAGGCTTATCATTTGTGGTGGTAGCGCGTATCCGAGGGACTGGGATTATTCTAAGTTCAGGTCTGTTGCTGATAAGTGCGGTGCGCTTTTGCTTTGTGATATGGCTCACATTAGTGGCCTTGTTGCTGCTCAGGTATGGCTTTTATGTTCTTTTGATTTTGTAGGACATTTTGAGGTGGATTTTTATTTGTAATTTGGCCTCATTTGCAGTTATGGATATGAAGTTTTCAGTATTCTTCCTGATTTACCAGTTTACATGCTTTCAATGTTAAAATGAAAATCAAATTTCTATCCTTTGATCATAAAAAATCAAAACCCCATGTTTTCGATTAGTTTTACTTGATCTCATTCTTGTTTCCAATGTGCTGACCCAATTAAAGATCCAGCCTTTTGACAGCAAATTCGGAAGACAAGAGACTGGATTTCAAGTTTTAACTTGGCAACCTAGTAGTATAGTGCATTTTACTGGTTTTATTATGTTTAATCGTTCAAGCATGCAATTGACTTGGATCTGATTGCAGCTCATATTCCCTTTAAACAAATCTCTGTTTCTGTGTACAATATATTTGTGAATTGGATCGGAGGCCAATATATGGTAAATTAGATTAAACTTCCTTTCCGAATGGCACATGTAGATATTCTGCCTAGGAGGTGGCTACGAATGTGTAAGATATCATCCGGTTTTTATTTCAATTTCAGTTTTAAATCATGCTTCAGAATTCATTTTCAACTTTGATATTCCCACGTATGAGACGTACACTTGGTTTTATCATATACCTCATTTTCGACCTAAGATATCAAGATCTGGTTTGATCTAACCATGTATTTGTATTCTTTATTCATCGACTTTAGGAAGCTGCCAACCCCTTTGAGTTCTGTGACATTGTCACAACTACCACACATAAAAGCTTGAGGGGTCCTAGGGCTGGTATGATCTTCTACAGGAAGGGGCCTAAACCACCCAAGAAGGGCCAACCAGAGGATGCAGTTTATGACTTCGAGGATAAAATCAACTTCTCAGTTTTCCCTGCTCTTCAAGGTGGTCCCCACAATCACCAGATTGGTGCCTTGGCTGTTGCTCTGAAGCAGGCGATGAGTCCTGGTTTCAAGGTCTACGCCAAACAAGTTAAGGCAAATGCAGTTGCTCTTGGAAACTTTTTGATGAGCAAAGGATACAAGATGGTTACTGGGGGAACTGAGAACCACCTTGTTTTGTGGGATCTTCGACCTCTCGGTTTGACGGGTGAATTAACTTGATTTTTTGTTTATTTAGTACCTTAGAAGCACTGAATTTTCATGAATATGGTGCAAATATTGATTCTTTGATACTCTTCTTGCAGGAAACAAAGTTGAAAAACTATGTGACCTTTGCAACATCACTTTGAACAAGAATGCCGTGTTCGGTGACAGCAGTGCTCTAGCTCCTGGAGGAGTAAGAATAGGTACGGCCTTATATTTGGGGATTGTATTGACAATTTCAATCTTCATTAGTTATGAGTTACTAATTGGAGGTCTTGTACGCAGGTGCCCCAGCTATGACTTCAAGAGGTTTGGTTGAGAAGGACTTCGAGCAGATTGGGGAGTTCCTTCATCGTGCTGTGACAATCACTCTGAACATCCAAAAAGAGCATGGAAAGCTCTTGAAGGACTTCAATAAGGGGTTGGTGAACAACAAGGACATTGAAGCGCTCAAGGCCGATGTGGAGAAGTTCGCCTCCTCCTTTGACATGCCTGGCTTTCTCATGTCTGAGATGAAGTACAAGGATTAGGCCTAAATACTATTACTCATAGCTTAAAAGAGAGTTTACTTTGTCCACTTGGGAAGAGAGGGGCATGTGTGTCTTTCTCGGCATTTCGTCTTGTAGGTTAGATTCCACGTTTTCTTTTTTTTTTTTTCCCCCCAAAAAATTTCTTCTTTGAAGTACGATGTTGGTCTTACGTCATATAATTCGAATTTAATGATTCATCCTGGAATAATGTTTGATGTATCAATTGTTTCATGTTCTTTCTTGATTTATTAAATTTTGCTTTCCAACCAGTTAATTAGAGCTAAGAATAAGTTGTTCTGTATGAGGTCAGAGCGTAATGAAATTTAGTCCGCATCAAACAAATACCGAAGGAAGAGTTAGGCCATTGAGAATTAGCACAGGCGATATCATGCATCAAATTTCATGTGCTGTTGCACCGACGAGAAAGGTCCGTTTTATATCTGTGTAGTTGTAACTTATAAATTTGACCACTACCCGTAATTTGTGTAGATAGATGTATGATTTGCACTTAAAAGATTGATAAACATTCAATTATAAAGTAGTCTACATTAGACTTTTACTCGACCAAAAATGCACTACTTGGATATTAAGAATTAAAATAATATTTTATGATATCATGATTTACTAAAAATATACAATCAATTATATAATATAGTCATAGAAATACATATTTATCAATTATACATATCAATATAAACAGTAGAATTATACTTTAAAATATTTTCTTTCGAGTAAAAGACATATATCTCACATATAATATAATAAAAACTCAACGTATCCCAATGTACAAGGCTTCCTTCACTTTGCGAGAGTCGGGAGAGGGTCATCAATGTACGTTCCTAATGTGTGCAGCTTTTTCATTGTATTTTTTACAAACAAGTTGTTTTCATGATTTAAATGTGTGACTTTTTAGTTACAGAGGTACAACTTTACCAATTGATCCAAAGCTCACACTGTATCCCATATATAATATAATGAACTTTTAAAAAACTCTTTAATCTTTTAAAATTCTTGAAAAAACTTCTTCTAGTTTCACTTTTTTTTAAAAAAATGTATTCTCTTATAGTTTGCTTAAAAATTATAAGGAAGTACATGGCCCATGGATATTACACTTATACTAATTAGATATTGCTTACATGAGAATTCAACATAGTTTTTAAACTCAAAGCGAACTAATTAAATTCAAATTAAATTAATAATTTATTTTAATTATATTAAATTATTAATTTAGATAAAATTTAATTAATTTGTGTCGGGTTTAAGAGTTGAATTATATTATTATATTAGTGACATTTGATTAATCCACATTTGATATTGGTATTGTCCGTATTTCGTTGTTATTTTTTAATTAAATTCTAAAATAAGAGATTTTTTGGAAAATTAAAAACTAGCAAGAGTTTTTTCGAGAATTTTAAATGTTAGAAGATTTTATAAACATCAAATTCACCCAAGACAGGGGTGAGTTTGATGTTCATAAAATTCAATAATTTATTTGATAATTGAATTAACAACAATTAACATAAATATGAACGAAGAAATTGCTTAATATAAATTAATCAAATAATTGAATAATAATTTAAAGAGGTAGAGAAGAGAGAATGCAATCCAATTTATAGTGACTCAACAAACTATCCTTGCCTACATATACTCCTAAGATTTTTCTTAGAATTCCAATATAATTCTTATTTGAAGACAAAGAATAACCTTTATGCGATCTTTATATGTAAAGGGGAGCCTTTGTTACAATCTTTATATGTAAAGAGTAGCCTTTATTACAATCTTCTTTCAAGGTGAAGAAGAACCTTAATCCCGTTTGGAACATTCTCAAGTATAATATCCAATGCCTCAACAAAGAATTATAACTCAAAAATATCTCACTTGTTCACTTAATAACTCCAAACAGGTTCACTCACACAAATATGAACTAATGAGACTCAATTTATTGAAAAGCACTTATAAATGTGTATAAAATATATCCAAAACCTACTTATGCTAAAACCAATGATAAAACACCTATTTATAGTATTTTGGGAGCCTTTCTAGCCACAGTTTGTTGGAGCTAAGAACTAACTATTACAATGACTATATATAATATGCTGGTTGACTAGTGGACTATTATGTATTAAAGGCACCATTTTCACTAATCGTTGGAACACGAGTTGATCAGTAGGCATATTGGTTGAACAATATAGCACACTAGTATGGTCGACCAATATCACACACTGGTCGACCAATAAATTAACCAAAACTCCAATAAAGTACAACAAAATTAGTAATTTAAACCTATATAGGTCAACCAATTACCCCAAAAATATAATTTTAATAACTTCAATTACTCAAAACCAATTTGTTTAATTCAATTATAATTTAAACACTTCTCAAAATGTTTCCTAAAGTGTGTAAGATTAAGATGTTTTTCTATTAAAATCGAAATCTTTAATATTTCATGATGAATGTAAAGAATTATACAATAAGTGAAATAAAATGTTTATGTATGGCAAGCCTTGGCATGATAAATTAGTCTGACCCCTATTTGACTCGAATTTAATAGTGAGGCCTAATCACACCCAAGCTCAACCTGACTCAAGCCCTACTAGCTATAAGGAAATGATGTCTTTTTCCATTTTTTAATTTAAAAATAAAAATTAGGTTGGACTCGGCTGAGTCTGGACCAAGTAGAGGCTATCGGGTTAGAAAAGTGAGACTATTATTAATATTACAAACTAAAGAATGACCTTGATAAGCTTTGCTCTTCTTTTATTCTTAGTTTCATCTTCATTTTGATGGTTGTAAACTATAACTTCATAAGCTACCTTATTGGGTTTATGACTTCATTTTGTTCTTATATTGTTTTTTATTAAAAAAATAAATTTATTAATATTAATTATATTTGGTTATCCTCAAAACTTTGATTAAAACCTCATTTGGTTCAACAATCTCCCCTTTTTTTTTAATAAGGGCTAGTTATAAAAAACCATAAACTTTACTCTATTTTGGAATTAATGTCTTAACTTTAAAAAGTATCAATTAGATACTTGAGCTTTCAATTTTTGCAAAATCTAACTCGAAATTAGTTTTTGTGTTAACGGAATGAAGTGGCAAGCTACATCAAATCTATTGTTGACATGTAAGATAATAGGTGGAATGAGATGTACATATTAGAATTTGTTTAAATAATTAATTAATATTAAGTTTAAAAAAAAAGAAACCTAACCCATCTGAATTTAAGAATCAGATGTTTGCTCCTTTACGCAAAATCTATACAACTTCCATGAAACTATCATAACAAGAGAGACATTGAAGAAGAAGGATTATTGATTCCCAGCTTATAATTCAAGAGAAAATTGCTACCTCTCTCTAGTGAACTCAAAAGAATCATACTCATGAGAGATTGACGTAGACTCTACTTTTGCTGATACAAAGGAATATGGAGAACTTTCTTCGAAAAACTTGAATTATGAGTGGAAAAAAATGAAAGCAATGAAGATAGAGAAATTGAAGTCAAGGAGTGAGAAGCAGAGAAAACGTATATACATAAGTAGGGAATTACAGAGCAAAGTCCAAAGGAGAGCAGCAGAGTTAGAGTTCACTCCCCAAGAATAACAGAAATCTGCAAAGTGAAAGCTATTGAAGACATGAGAGAAGCCAAGTTTAGAACAAGGAAGACGAAAAAGAAAAAAGAAAAAGCATCGATGATGGGGTTGGAGAGTTTTACAGTAGTAACATTTTTATTAGATCCACGAAACGACTTCAGAGATTCAATGATGAAGACGATTGAAGAGAAGGGCATTAACAGGCGCAAAGAGCTTGAACACATTTTAGTAAAATTATAGTATGTACCATTCCACTTATTATTTTACATGTCTAAAGATAGAGCTGAAGTGGCTTGCCACGTCAGTTCTGCTAACAGAAATATTAACGTAAATTAGATTTATAAAAAATTAAAAGTTCGAATACTTAATTGTTACTTTTTAAATTTTGAGTTATAATTATAAAATTAAGTAAAATCTGATATTATATTGTAAGTAACCCTTTTAATAATGAAAAAAACACTTGTCATAATAGAGAACAATAATAAAATTAAACATACAAACAACTATCATAACAGTGATAAACATAATTCAATATCAAGAACAAAAGAGAAAATTGATATTAGAGAAATATCTTTACATGTAGATAACATAAATTTGTTCAAGCATAATATATAAATATGAATAGAATAAGGATGAGGCCTTAAAATGAATAGAAAAATACATCTAAGGCAATGATGGATTGTATGAATATTTAGTCATACCGTTCAGGTTAGCCAATATACCAATTACCTTCATGCACCTCATGAACCAAGTATTACAACATTTCAAAGGTAAATTTGTTGTGGTTGACAAGTTTTCAAAGATGACACTTTTTTTAACCTTGTAAGAAGATATCTTATACTACTTCAATTGTAAAACTATTCTTTATATAAGTGGTGAGACTCCATGACATTTAAAATCCATTACATTTGATTGTGATACCAAGTTCTTGAGTCACTTCTGAAAAATTTTATAGGGTATGTTTGATTCTTCTCTTAAATGCAATAGTGTCGCTCATCCATAAATTGATAGGTAAACGGAAGTGGTGAATAGAACATTAGATAATTTGAGAGATGCTTAGTTTGTGACAAGACAAAAAATTGACATTTTCGTATCACCCAAGCTGAATTTACTTATAACAATGTTACTCATTGCTCTATTAGTCGTTCTCCATCTTTTGTGATTTATACTAAAATACCTATTCAGGCTCTTGATCTTGTTAAATTGCCTAAATGTACTAATTTTAATGTAAGTGTTAAAAAATTAGCTAAAGAGACATAAGAAATTCAGGTGGAGGTAACATAAAAACTTGAAAAAGCAATGCAAAGTATAAGGCTAATGTTGAGCAACGTAGAAGAGCTCAAGTGTTTGAAGTTGGAGACAAGGATGTGGCATTCTTGACTAAGAATATAATTATTGGGGGTTATCATAAATTGAAGGCAAGAAAAATATTAATCTTTCAAGGTTACAAGGAATATCAATGATAATACTTATGTTGTTTAATTGCCTTAGTGGATGGATAACATCAATTCTACATTCAATGTTGCTAATATTTCACTTTATTTGCTCAATTGTAAACTTGGATATTTTAACCAAAACTCGAGTTTAAGTTCTTTACAAGTAGAGGTGACTAATGAGGCATCAAAATGCACAAATACATATTGAAAACAACCAAACATTCATGACCAAAAGACGCCGTGATTCTATTTCAAATAAAATTTATAGTTCAGAGTTCTATTTCAAATAAACTTCATATGTTAGAGTTCTATTTCAAATAAATTTCATATTTTAGATTTTTAAGTAAACTTAATGTTAGGATGCTATTTTTCATTATAAATAGTTGTAGAATGAAATAACTTATTAATTTTCCTTTTTTATTATTTTTATTAAGAAGTTTGATTTCTTCAAATTTTTGTTTATTTTTGGTTTGTTTTCTATTCATAGATTAGAATAGGTTGCTTTTGTGCGCATCATTGTTTGACAAGTATATTTGGCTGCCTAATCATAAATCTATTATTACACAAAAATATTTAATTAAATTGTCTTTTTAACAACATTTTGAATTTTAATATTTTATTAATAGATTTAGATTCATGACAAAACTTTACAATTATCTCTTATTTTATTCAGACGCATTTGAGTCTTGTAATCATAAATCCATTATTCCACAAAATAACTTTAATTAAATTGTTTTTTAAACAACATTATGTATTTTTATATTTCATGGATAGATTTAAGTTCATGAAAGAACTTTACAATTATCTTTTGTCTTATTCTTTTTCTAGTTCTTGTTAATGTGATAATTATGTATAAATTAAAATGATTTTTATATTATTTTAATCTTGTATTTTATTGTTATAGTTTTTTTAAACTCAATAATTGAGATTTTATACTCCAAACAGTTCCAGAACACCAAAATGTGGGTATTTATTCATTAAAAGAATTTGACACATATTATAAGGAATTTAATAAATCAGTGCAACATATAAGGTTTATTTTTAGAGATAAATAGTGCAATTATGATATTTGTATATTTTCCATATAATATAAGTCACACTTTCATGAATTTAAAAGTAGTCAGGGATTAGAAATTTTTCTTGACGAAGAAGCAACATTCAAATTAGTGTTTCATATACTACTACTACCACTACTACTAATAATAATATTTGATGTATAAACCCCTTTACAAGATAACATTCCTTTAGTTACTCATTTAGATTATTGAGTTACTTTAGTAATCTATATAATTTTTTTTTTGAAAAATAAAGAAGTATTCTATTAACAGTAGCTCACTATTACAAACTATACATTAGATACAAAACATGAGATAGACATGTCTATCTCGGGAAGAATAAAAGATACTAAGAAGTAAGAACCGAAGGAGACTTCAAAAAGTACAATACGTTGGAATCTTTAAATATCCAGCTTTTAGAGGTTCCACTTATAAATATTAAACTTACTAAATTTTCCAATAAAAGAGATAATTCTTTTTCTATTTAATTTTGTTATGTCTTGATATATATACTGGTAAGGCACATTATGCACTGAGGAGAACCAAGACGACAACCTTTTTCCAAAGTTTTTGTACCTCTTCCAATATCCAAGGATGATAGGGCCTAAGTGTATGACTTTAACGATGAGATCTTCTTCTTCAAGGTTCTTACTATCATCCAAATTACCTCTTTTCCTTAATTATTTGTATCTCATTTTTTATTAGGAAGCTATTAGATGAATGTTTGATTGTATATACTATGTGTTGTATAAAGTTGTTTCAAATCTTCAAGAGAACATAGATAAAAATAGAGGCAATGACAATATCCTGATGGTCAGTACATGATTAGTGAAATTGGTTGTTCTGAAATAATCGTCGATTCCAATTATTATGTCTGTTTAATCAAGTATGCATGTGTTCGAATTTAAGTTTGTTATACCGTTAGACTTAATTAGCTATTTAAGTTCTATAATAATTGTTTCTTCGATGAAATGCATTGTACAGATAGTATCTAATTCAATGATCCATACTGCACTGATGATTTGTTCAGTGTATCTTTGGCCGCCTAACATATTAGGAAAGAATTTTGGCTATTTTAATTAATGTCTTCAAATGTACATGGAACCTTCTTGAGAATCCAATACCTCTTTTTATCAAGTCTCATGTTACTTGTAATCTAAAAAAATAATTATTTCTTTTCCTTTTCGATGGAATAAGTGTGAAACTTTATTTATTATTTTATCTGTAATAATTGTTAAACTTCTAATTAAAATCTTATACTACTTATCATATATCATTATATATATTGCTTACCATATTTCAATATTTATATGTATTATTATTTTATTGTTAATAAATATTAATGATTAAGAATAGTAGTCAATTTAAATTTATTATATTTTGATCTTAATAATATTAAAATTTTAGGTATGTTTATTTTTATATCAAAATAATATTTATTTTTCAAAATTTAAATTAACTACCATGTGTTTTTCAACAATATGTTTAAAACTTTGAAAATATTTTATAATTTTTAGATGCTCCATTATATTTTCATGAAATATTTGTATGAATGGAGGTGCAGTACTATTACAATAGGCATTATTAAAGAATCATTTGTGTATAAATCCATAGATTTAAATAAATTCAAATAGTTTTGAATGCATTAGCTATTTAAACAAATTTATAAAGAAAGAAAAGAAAAAAATAATATAAATGTCAATTATAATTAACCTTGGGATTATTAAGCACACTTACCATTATCAAAAATATTTTTAACATTATTATTTTCAAGAATATTATCACACAAAAAAATTCACCAAAATTTCTTAAGAAATACATAAGATATAAAATCTTGAAAATTTCGTCTCCAAAAGGCCAAGATTTGGCGACGAAATTCATAAACTGTCGCAAAAGGTCAAAAGGTCAAACCTTTTGCGATGATTTACATAAATTGTTGCAATCGTAGAATGATGCGATTTTAAAGTCTTTAATATCAAGTGATGGCCACGTATTTTAAAAATTCGTCGACAAAATATCCAAAATTTTGAGGCTAAACATTTGGTGACGAAATTTCCAAACCATCGCAAAAGGTCACACATTTTGCAACGATTCACATAAATCATCACTAAAGACCTAAATTTAGCGATGATACTATAAAATGTTGCGAAAACTTTCACTTTTGGCTAGGAATTTTGAAATCGTCCCCAAAAAAATGTAGCAAAATGTCAATTTTGTTTTAGTGAACCTATAAAATCTTGTTACCTTGCTTGGCTACCCAAGTTTTTGCGGAACATAAACAGGCAGAGAATGCTTACAAAATTATTAAATACTCACCGTATATGGTTAAGGAGAATTCTCTAAAGTTCAAAGGTAAATAAAGACAATAGAAGCATGCAACCGGTGGTTAGCACCATTCTATATTGTATATGTAATGCCAAAAGCTAATACACATTACATCAGGTGGACAATTTGCTACGATTTCTTTAGCGGCACATCACAAATAGTTGTAAAAAGGGAGGTATTAGTGACGACTAACAAACGTGTTGCCTAAGGCCAAACATTTAGCGACGAATCACCTAATAGTGTTAAAATATAACATTTGACACTGGTCCTTCGAGTTTATCGCAGGAGGAGCAATTTTTGCGATTAATTGACAATTTCGTTGTTAAAATTTTGCACTTTTTACGACATATTTATGTTTCATGGCAATGCGATATAATTTAGTGACGCTTAGGTTAATCGTCGGTAAATGTTCAGCACAGTGAACACTTTACATGACGATAAGTATAATTCGTCACAAAATATGCAACTTATAGTTGTTTTTATTGGTAATTTGGTAGAGATGTTCAACGATAGCGTAAAGTGTCGTAAATGTTTGGCTTTTAGATACGAATTATTGAAACATCGCAAAAAAGTCAAACAAAAATTTCATGTTACAATGTAAATTCTTAGCCAAAATTTAAGGAACTATTGTATGTGATAGTATTCTTAAAAACAATAACGTTGAAAGGATAATATTTAATGCTAAATGTAGTTATTAATCCTATTTATTTGAGATTTATATGATTTTTCATATTTTTTTCATTTGTCTTCTTTATAAATTTGTTTAAATGTATGCATGCAGATTTGATAAATATATACCATCCTACGGATTTATACACAAATAATTCTTTAATGATGTCTATTATACATAATAGTACTACACCTCTATTCATACAAAAATTTCATGAAAACAACTTGTTTAAAATTTGTGAATTAAATATATTTTTGAACATAAAAAGATAATAATACCTAAAATTTTAATGTTATATTGGATGAAAATATCATAAATTTAAGTTAACTACTATTATTATTAATCATTAATATTAATTAACAATAAAATAATACTACATATAAATATTGAAATATGGTAAGCAATATACATATTA
>JAOTIZ010000005.1:9897319-9913755 GCA_027123425.1 Erythroxylum panamense
CCTTGACCCCCCAATTTGGGAGGTCACAAAATATTAAGATTTGGATGGCAAAGGATGGCTTCCAAAGCCATTAATTGTCATTCCATCCTATTTCAAAATGGACTCCCAAACAATGGCTTGAGTCATTTAGGTCATTCCATTCCATTCCCTTCCATCCCCCTACCCACATCCAAACATACCCTTAAGGATGAAGTGTTCTAGTTCATTTCTTTGTTTGGGTTTTCACTTGGGGTCCTGCTCCAAGGATCGCTCGTCTACTAACCCTATTGCATCTATTGCTTTTTGCTTGTTTTACTCTCCTCATCGAAAGGGGTTAGTTCTTGAGGTAACTCTTGTCGAGTTAACAACAAGTAAGTTTTTCTGTGTTGCTCTCCCTCTTTTTAAGCGCGCTCACTCCCATGTTTCAGTTGGCATTACTGTTGTTGTTGTTGTTGTTGTTATTATTATTATCCTCCTCCTTTTATTGAGTTTATTATTAGTAGTAGTTTTGTCATTATTATTATTATTTATTATTTTTAGTATTAATATTATTTATTACTATCGTTATGTATTTATTGTAAATTTATTTACTTAAATATTTTGCGTGCCATTTTTATTTATTTACTCTTTTAACCTGCATAATTATTTTTATGTCACATTTGCATGTAAGTTTACCACAAACAGTCTCTCTATTATGTAGGGGTAGGCTACGTATTATCAGACCTCTACAGGCCCTACTTCATTGTGAGACTTCGAACTGGATGTGATAATAATGATGATCTAGTATCATGTCCTTTTAATCATCTAAAGGCAGGACTACGTCATTTAATATGAAACACCAATTAAAAATTTCAAGTATGTATTATGCCTTTCTTTATTCTTTTAATGTGAATATTAATATATGAGTGGTCTCAAACTCTTAATTAAAATTATACTTCTATCTTTCTCGGCGTGTCCAATGCAGCGCGTTGGCCTTCAATCACCTAGGTTTCGCTATTCTTGTTCGTCCTATGATCATTCATTTGCTTGAATAGTCTCTTCAATAGAGTTTCGTCGCCATCGCCATTGGACTCTTCTGGTAAGTGTCGTCGATGTAATTTAGGTGTAGAGTCAATGAAACATCTGTTTCGTGACTGTTTGAAGGCACATCAGGTATGGTTTCATGTCTTTAATGGTGTCTTGCCTTCTCACTTCTATTCTGAATATTGTGTTTCTAGGTTTGGAAAATGGAGTCGAGATTCCTCTTCTCTAGGGAATGGTCGTTGGATTGAAATTGTTTTTTTAACTGGTATATGGTTTATTTGGCTAATGAGAAACCATAATCTCTTCGGCGATCAAGATGTTACCTGCTCTTTACTGTCTCAATTGCATTGTGCGCTTGTTGATTGGAATACCTTATTGGGCACTTCGGGTACTAGCACTGGTCATGAGAGGCATTGGGTTGGCTGGACTTTTCCTATGATTGATGAAATCTGTGTAAATGTTGATGGAAGTTCCCGGGGCAATCCCGGCGAGGCTGCATTTGGGGGGATTCTTCATGATTCTAATGGTACTTGGTTATGGGGGTTTTATGGCAATATTGGCACTACAACTAATATGGTTGCCGAGTTATCTGCAATCTTCTTTGGCCTTTTCTCAGCTTGGGAATGGGGTCATCAGCGTATTGTCCTTTGTTTAGATTCTCAAGAAGCAATACACTTAGTTAGAGATGGGAATTTTTCAGTTCATCCTCATGCTAACTTGTTGGGTGATATTTCAGCAATGCTACACTGGGATTGTAATGTTAAGATAACCCACTGTTTGCGAGAAGGAAATCAAGTAGCCAATGGGCTTGCAAAATTAGGAAGTAGATCTTCTATCTCATTTCATTTCTTGGCAACTGCTCCTCCAGAGGTTGGGTGTGCTTTGTTAGCTGATATGTTTGGCGTTCTTTTTGAATGTCATTAGCTGTCTTGTATTTATTGCTGTTTTTTCTTAGTTTCATTTGCATATAAAAAAAAAAGAGTAAAAGAAAAGCCACACCTTCAGAGTTTTCTTTTACTTTGAAGTCACCAGCTTTACGAGAGGATTAAAGAATAAGTTATGGAGAAAATATCACATTTTCTAATACATCCAATAGCCTTAGTCAAAGACAAACATTTCTTTGTGGCTGACTGATGAAGCTTAACGTGGCAAGAAAAAAAGGGAGAGAATGAGAGATTGTACATATGATCCTGGGAAGAAGAACAACCATTCTTCTTTTGTACAATGAGAAACAAACAGCCACAATAATCGGAAATTGAAAGAAACAACTCCAGAGCTGATAATGCTTTCAGGTCTCTTATCAGAAATAGATGATGCAAGTCGAAACATTAGGCATATCAAGATTCGATTCAGGACGTTGCAGTGTTTTGTGTTCTTGGAATGATTACATTTGCATTTCAATTTATTCTATTAACAAACCTCTGACTAAACATAGACTTAAGGAAATTAGCTGTAAGATATGTTGTTTATGTGAATTTTTTTTAATGAACATGATTTTTCTTATTTAGTGCTTAGGATGGAGACGCCTATAAGGTTAAATCACACTTCCTTTCAGCATTCAATGCTTTTGAATAAAGAAACACTTTAATACTTATTGATTTCATCCACAGATTTGGATTTTGGAAGAAACAAATCCCACGTCACTATTTCAAAAAAGAAAACAACCACCGACGAGGTTTTGATGATACTAGTGTCTGGTCGTCAGTAACTTGTCAGAGATGAATCCTGTCCAGACTCCAGACAACAAAATGTGACCCCTTTTTTAACAAATGTACAAAGGGGAAATTAATAATTTAATTTTGGTATCAAACAAAAGATAAAGGAAAATAATGAAATCAATTATATATTTTTTCTTAATTCTTTTTCACATAATTTGATTAAATAAAGAAAACAATTGCAATTATGGGTCAGTCTTGGCCTAATTGTTTGTACTCTTGTAAGAAAACGAGTTGACCACCGCCAACATCCATGCTCTTAAGGTAATGTCAAATCTATTCCAGTTAAATTTGTTGAAATGAACATCTACATTTACACTTACGCATACATACACAGGACGTCTTCACATCTAAACACGTGTAAATCACATGGGGAAGGAGTTCTCTACAGACCAAGATAGCTGGCACTTTCCATTACATGACATAATGATTAATGAGTTGCGTCAAAATTTAGTGTGAACTTGACCTAAAGAAGTCACTTTCCCTTCTGTAACTATATGCTCTTGTCTCGTCTTAAGAGTCTTTATTGGGGAAAGGCATATAAACAAAGAAATAATAAATAGTTAAAAAGAGACACAAAGTCGACTCCAACCAACGCCAACGATCTCTCCTTTATAGTCTTCCGTCTGCATCCTTCATAGACTCAGGGCTCAACCTCAATCTAACCCTCAAGCAGAGCTTCGTCCTCCTCCATATTCAGTGATTTCAATCCTTTCTTTTTTTAGCTGTAGGAATTGACATACCACCCAATAATGGCTTCACCGCCTGACACAAGCAAGACCGTAAAGCTAGAGCGCTACAGCAGCTATCTTCGCAGGCTTCACAGCACTAAAGTCCTTAAAGCATCTTCCAAATTGCTATTTCGTGTCACTCTTCTTATTGCTCTTGTTCTCATTCTCTTCTTTACCATCAACTACCCTCCGCTCTCCGATCACCCCTACGGCGTGTCTCCCCACCACCACAGCTTCCTCTCCACCGGATTCTTCTCCCACTCTTCCGCCAATGGTGGCGCCGCATGGGAGAAGTTGGTCCGCCATTCCTCCACCCCTCGCCGCCCCAACGGCTTCTCCATTTTGGTCACCGGAGCTGCAGGCTTCATTGGTTCCCACTGCTCACTTGCTCTAAAGAAACGTGGAGATGGAGTTCTGGGATTAGACAACTTCAACAATTACTACGACCCTTCACTGAAAAGAGCGAGACAAGAACTGTTACTGAAGCATCAAGTGTTCATTGTTGAAGGCGACTTAAATGATGCTCCATTGTTGACCAAACTCTTTGATGTGGTTAGATTTACTCACATACTGCATCTCGCAGCTCAAGCCGGGGTTCGCTACGCCATGCAGAACCCACAATCCTATGTGAGCTCAAACATTGCAGGCTTTGTAAATCTACTTGAGGTTGCCAAAACTGCGAACCCACAACCAGCTACAGTGTGGGCTTCTTCAAGTTCTGTTTATGGGCTCAACGCAGAAGTTCCCTTCTCTGAAATGCACAGAACAGACCAACCTGCAAGTCTCTATGCAGCTACCAAGAAAGCAGGAGAAGAAATTGCACACACTTACAATCACATCTACGGTCTTTCTCTCACAGGACTTAGATTCTTCACCGTTTATGGTCCTTGGGGCAGACCTGACATGGCTTACTTCTTTTTTACTAAGGACATTCTTCAGGGAAAAAGTATAGATGTCTATCGAACTCTGGACGATAAAGAAGTGGCGCGTGACTTCACTTATATCGATGATGTCGTCAAAGGATGCATCGGAGCAATTGACACGGCGGAGAAGAGCACAGGAAGCGGTGGAAAGAAGAAAGGGCCTGCTCAGTTGAGAGTTTACAATCTTGGGAACACATCTCCTGTTCCTGTAGGCAAATTGGTGTCTATATTAGAAGCTTTATTGAATACCAAGGCTAAGAAGCATGAGATCAAGATGCCAAGAAATGGGGATGTGCCCTATACACATGCCAATGTGACCATGGCATACAAGGATTTTGGGTACAAGCCCTCCACAGATTTGGCTACTGGGTTGAGGAAATTTGTCAAGTGGTATGTAAAGTACTATGGGATTCATATGACAAAGGAAAATGACAACAAGAGCGCTGCTAAGCACTTCGAGGATTGACGATCACCTGAAAACTGATGCCCACTACCACCATTATTACAGGGGTTGGTCTCTTTTCTTCCTTTTCTTTTGTGAATTAATCAACTAAAGATCCAATCTTTGGTTAGTTGCAACTCTTGTTCTTTTTGGTTTATACTTGTGGCGTGGTCCTGAATGGGTTGGGGGACCGTTGGTTGCAGAGCTGTTACTGATGTAGACATAGATATAGGTTTTCATACAGAAGAAGATAAATGTGAATGAAAAAAAGAGCTAAAGAAAAGAAAAAGGTTGGAAGGGAGAAGGTGCAAGATCTGTGAACATTGGCGAGGTGTAATAAGTCTGGTGGGCTCTGCTAAAATTGCTGCAGAACTCTGCCCGTTGATGATTCATAACATAAAGAAATTAGTGATTGGACGAGAAATGATGACATTAAGATTCTTCCTTCTAACACTTTATGTTCCTACTGTTCATGTCATGTCATGTGTCGTTATTAGTTCCGCTTTACAAATTTCCCTTTGCCTTGTTCTTCTGAAAAAGCAAGCGGAATGGATCATGGTTTTGAATGTCATCATCTTCGAAGTTGTGGACAAAGGGATTATAGGACTGGGCTATTTCATTTATCATTAATCATCCATTACTGTTATAAGTGGGTCTTAATCTTGTAAAAAAAGTTAGTTATAAGGGAGTGCTTGTTTGGAGGGTATAAAAAAAGAGGTAAAAGTATGAAATAAAAATTGATGTTTGATATGAACCTATTATTGATACCTAAGAGTTTCATTCCTTAGTTTTGGGCAATCCCCTATTCCTCTCATAATTTAGAGGAATGAGAAGAATGACAGTAAAGCTTTAATTTCAATAATCAAATTTATGATGAAATTAATTAAATAATTAATTACACTATAATTAATTAAAATATTATAATTAATTAGTTAATTAAAATATAATCATTCATTAATTAAATTATTGTAATTAATTAATTATAATATAATTATTCATTAATTAAAATATAATTAATTAAAATATTATTATTATTATGTAATTAGATTATATTTAATTAAAATATTATTATTAATTAAAATATAACTATTCATTAATTAAAATATTAATTAATTAAAATATTATTATTAATTAATTAAAATATAATTAATTAAAATATAATTCATTCATTAATTAAAAAATAATTTATTTTATAATTAATTAATTACATTATTTTTTACAATTCAACCATTATCAATAGTAATGGTAATCATTCTTTCCTCTTAACCAACCATCATAATTATAATGATAATATTCATTATCATTTTTTACTATATTCATTCTCATTCTTATTACCATTCTCCAATACTAACCGATCGCGCGCAAAAGAACCAATATAGTCTGTAAAAGAATTAGATGAAAGAAGTTAAACCGGATAATCAAAGTGATGGTCAACGAACTTGAACTGAACCAAATCGACATGTTTGAACCAAACCAAAGGAGGACAGGTTATTGATGTGGCACCGACTAGGAAAAACATGGAAAAATGGAGTTTTGAAGCATGTCACTTGATAATGGCGTGATATTAACCGGATACTAACATGATGTTGACTGGATGCTAACGGGACGACGATTAAACAATGATATCCAATGGTTGATTGACATGTGTTTCTAACTGATGACGTGTATTGGATGATATGATGGAGGGAGAGCTAAGAAATGACAAGCTTCTGGTTACTTTTGGCCCTACAAAACGACAAGTCATGTCTACTACGTGTATAAATCAAATTGTTGTGGATTAGATTGAAAGAACCAGAATGCTTGAGTAAAAGAAAGAAAAATTGAGAAGGAACGTAGAATATTTGAATCTCTTTGTATTATATATAATAATAAATTAGGAAAAAAAAAAAAGAAAAATGAGAGAAACATCTCTGAATTGTTGCGGAATAGATTGAAAGAACCAGAATGCTTGAACAAAGGCTGTAAAGGTATGCTACTTATATGCTAACAAGCTGGTCATTGACAGCTAATATTTAACTACAAGATCTGTTAACAGATAATACTACTAGCAGGCTATTGCAAGGTAACATTTCTTAATTTGAATTTCTCGTTCAATCTGACCAACCGAAAGGCATGCCATCGATCTAAATCTTTAACTAAACATCTAAGTTTAAGCGCTACATTATCTTAATTATAAGTAGTTACATCAACGTGAAGTTACGAAAAGTTTTGCTTCTCATGATCGTCTTCATTGACCTGGGAGTAGGCCATGGGTGCTGGGGAATTGCTGGGCAATCCCATCTGCCAGTGGAAAAATAGTCCATTTTCACATCACTCGGAAGATTTGCTTTCATATCTATAGATAAGACAGTTTGATTAAGATTGTAATATTAGTTAATTAACACTGACAACTTTTCCGAATGGATTGGAACATGTAGGGCCCAGAGATCAAAGTGAAATCACGAGTCTTTCCACCTTTAATTTGCAAGACATTGCAATTCTTTCCCAAACTTTCAGTTTTGCGGTCACTTTCTAATATTTTATAGATTTAGTAGTTATTTTGTAATAAAGTTACTTGTGTGATCTTATATGAATCACCTCTTATTCCGCTAACCAAGTGAGAAGTGTAAAATTCCCATACAATATATTCATGAGAACATCCAGATTTGAAGAATAATGAAAAAAAGCATAAGCATGCACTTGAAGGTAGATTAAAGATGTTTGACAAGAAACGATCAATCATAAAGTTGTTTGGTTTTGTGAGAAACGGAAGGAAATTTGGAGAAAGAGCTCCTGTCCGTACTTAGTATAAATTTTCAGCGGTAAAAGAAATACTAGCAGCTAGCTGTGATGTAGTCGACAGAAGTGGCAGGTGATGTAATAGAAGGCAGGAAAGCCTGTCTCTTTTCCTTTAAACCACTAAATCACGGTTAAAAGGCTTCGCCAAGATTCAATTCTTGTTTAGGGGGATAGTTGATGGGTGACATTTAGCCTATGCTAGTTCGATTACTATAACTTGATTCAAAAAAAGAAAAAAAAAAAAAAAAAGGAACGACCACAATCAGCGCCTGGCCTTCTTTAACTTGGTTTGGTTTAATATTCTTTTATTATAAAAGGATGACTGGAGCTGAAAAACAAGTTGTAACTGAAATAGTATCATACCACCTTAGACGAAAGAAGTTGGTGTTAGCTAGTTAAAAGTCGAGCAAAACTAAAGAAATTAACACAGTTAATGGCAATTTTACTATCATATGATGTGGATCAATAGTTTTCTTAAAGGAGTAGATCTAGTAAGAATAAAAGGTTGTAAAGAACATATCCGAATGTCCAACATTAATCTTAAGCACTTTATTCGTACAAAAGCAGGTACCAGTTTTTTGGCCTTTGTGATGTCAATATATAAAGGACAAAAACCAATTACAAATTTAGTTTCCATTTCAGTGAAAATTCAGAAAAGAAATCTTGATATGGCTTAAGATCAATAAAAGCCGAAGGAATAATAGAAGGCAGGAAAGCCTGTCTTCAACCCTCGTCAATATCCCTAGTATGAGATGAAAATGCCCCCCTTTCTAAGTAACAAAAACGACGAAGCTGGAATAAGAGGAATAATTTATCATTAACCTTCAGCTTAAACTGACTCGAGAGTGCTGACGTGCTATTTTCTCGTGTAACGTTTCAAGACCCTCTCTTTTTTCTTTTAAATGCTAACAATCAGAACGCCGTTTTAATGTGTTGGATCGAAGATCGAAGGCTTGATTTTTAATTTTACTTTCTCGTAGAAAGAAGATTTAATTTTTTGACATCACACCCCAACACCACAGAAATCAAGCATGAAAATAACATGTCTAGTTAACATAAAGAGCATAATTATTTACAGACTTAATTTTATCTTGAACTTGCAAATCCGACTTAACAAAATGCGTAATAAAAGGCAAACAAAAATTAAATAAATTTCTCCCTAACTACCCATAGTGCTAAATATCTTCAGTGAACCTCCGCCTTAGGAACTGGGCAGTGGATATGGGTACTTGCACACTTGGGGGATATGACTATCCGTCTAGGAACTTGTTGCACTGAGAGAGCAAGACCCAAGAAGCTAATGTCGTGAAGCGTGAACCTGTGAGGTTCCTTTTCATTCGCGCCATCCCTGAAGCCCTAACCACAACTCAAAATCATTGTCAGAAACCCTAGAATGCTGATTGTTACTAGAAGACTACGAATAAAGAATATGATTGGCCACCTAGTCAGGCTGAAATTGAAAAATGAAAGACAAATGACAATATGAACAGAAATTTGAGAATTCAGATTTCAACAATTCTTGCAGGACATTTTTTCATGTTTAAGCGATTTGAATGCAACTTCTTACACCAGTTAACGTTTCCTATATTTCTTTCACATGGGACCGCTTCATGGAATAGGCAATCCTTAAGAGGTAGTAGAAAATAAGATATGAAGAAAAAGGAACAGATTAAGGCAATGTCGAACCTCTATATAAAGACTCTACTTTTAATAAGCCAGATGCAAAAGACTGTCATGTTACCAGAACAAGACATATAAGAGTGTTGCTGATAATTAGCGAAATCGATAAAGACTATTCAATAATCAGTGTACAAGTTAAAGAGTGAGCAGAACATAAACTCGACATAAATCAGATGCTCTTGTCAGTCATGGTAGAGAATAAAGAGAACGGTTTCTATTAGCTTATTTTATATGTTGAGCATATGCATGAGACAGCCCAAACTAGACATGTATATAATATGAATTACTTGATGGGACAAACAGTAAAGGGAGCTCCCTTCAGTCCAAGTACAGGAAGCTTAAGATTCAATTTGTCTCCCGCATCATTCACTCATTTACTGGGTTATCTGCTCGTCCTTTAACACAGTATTTGGATGAATGAGTCGGCAGCTAATTAAATCCTACTGCCACCCGTGAGTGGACTGAAGGAAGCTCTCTTAGCCGTTAATAATCATCGAGATAAGAACAATAACAGCACTTGGTGTGCTAGAATCAGAATAGTATTAAACTGCAAATAAGTAAGAGATGACCATGACATATGAAAACATAGAGTCCGTCGTAACAATTCAAGCCCGTACCTACAACCAAGAAACATCCTCCATTTCCATCGGGAGAATACCAAAATTAAAAAAAAATAAAAAAGATCCTTGTTCCCTTTACATTCAAACGGGAGACTGGGAACCATTACGATTGGAAGATAAACGATCGCGGATTTGAAGAGTTTTGTCTGGTACCTCTTGTATTTGAAAGGTTGGAATCTGGAAATTGGAATACAAGGAAAGCAACAAGTAAGAGGTAAGACAAAACCTATGTCAGAAATGTCAACAGAGCGAAGGGCGGGCAGAGAAATGAGCTTCCAGGCTTATTCGCCACCATAGTCACCTAAGCAAGCACATCCCATGCTTATCCGAGTGAAGCGAACGGACTTATATAGGTAAAACGAAGTTAGACATCAGGCAGCAAGTGATTTCTTTAAAACACGGTAATAATGATGCATACGAATAAACTAAATAAAGAAAGTCATATTCCTGCTTTATTTTGAGACATGTACAACCCTCCTGCCAATCCGTTCCTTGATGGACAACCCATCACTACCATATGTCTTCCCACTTTTATAGTTGTTTAAAACTCGATTCTTAAAAGCTAATATGAATAGAATTGCCCCTACAGAAACCATTAAACACTTTTTTCTTCCTCAAGCCCACACTCGCTCCAAATTAAAATAAAAAAGTAGTGATGTTCCCTAAACTATGGTTGACATGGAAGATGAATCAGGAGGTCCCATTGCTAAGCTTTTCGGTTTGCAGGAAGGAAATTTATGTATAACATGCGGATGCGGTTTAGTGATTCAAGCTTGTAAGCTTTTATACGTTCATTTCAACTGTGCAAGGCAACTTTGTAAGCTTAATGCACAAATTTGTAACATTTCTCGGTTTTTTTAGCTTGTTTTTTATTATCATCAATCCTCATGGATGGGTATGAATTTTCAAGTGATTTATTTTTAGGCTGTAAACTAAACATATATTTGTTGATGTGAAGTTTCTTTAAAAATTATAGTTATTCATCTTTAAAATAAATGTAATTAGACCACACTTTGTTAGATATGTCAAACCGTCCCTACGTGTGCTTTCTTCGAAATGAAACGACCATTAGAAGCCTAAAATTAAATAATAGACCATTTTATAAGGATTTTACAAATTATGTTAACACTTATGTAGAACTTCTGAATATATTGAAGAGAACAATTATAAAGTGTTAATTTTATCTCTTTATACAGAACAACTAAAATTAGATCATAATAATTGGAAGAACCCCTAATTCTATGCAAGATTACACTGGCAATTTACAAAATTACATTATAGAACATTTACAAATGGGGTTATGTCCCGAACTAAATTCAAACATCATATATGCTTCTTAATAAATCTAATATGACATAAACTCACAAATAAAAATACTGGAAGATTGGTTGCAAAGTAGAAATTTGATACATGATGCTTCCAATTACCGTTTCTCAAGACGTTCATCTAAATCTAATAAAGGAAAAATAACCAACTTAGAATGCAGCTTTATTTTTTTAAAAAAAATCATTTTTCTCTCTATCCTTTCTTTGGAGTAATTTGCTCTAGTTATGGTATTTTAGTTTTGTGCCACTTAATTTTGTCCACACATATATATAAATTTTACGTAAATATGTGGATGAGATTTAATAAGATAGGGTAAGAATTAATTAAAAACTTTAGTATAATATATATATATATATAAAAGATTGTGAATTTGTATTCAAACAGGTCCGAAGTCGGGACATTCTCCGAGAAAAACCTATAGGTATTCTAGGGACTCTAGTATTCTGTTTATGCCGAGAAGTACATGCCATAACACATACATTTGTGCAATCCAATTTTAACATGTCTCCTATAACCCTCTTTTTCTCTTCATTGACATATGTAACCGTAACTTTTAAGAGTCTTTTGATTTAAAAAATTAAAGGTGTGAATTATATTAAAAGAAGTTGTAACTCGATAAAAATTTTAAAGAAAATGATCATTGGTTGATAATGAAAATGTATTATAATTTATAAATGTCAATGGATCCAATTCATTATTTGATTATGAGTAAATTAATTCATAAAATAAGTTATTTAAAATAATATATATATAATAATTTATTTAATATGTTATTTTAAAATTAAATAAATAAATATTAAAAATTGTCATTATAAAATAAAACAGGACCGTATTTTTTTCATATGCTTTAACAAAATTGTCTATTTTTATCTTCCTATTGCAACTCTCGGAAGTGATTTATATTGATTTCTTAGGATATTGGCATGAGACAATATTACTCGAAAGCCAGATGATACAGCTAAACTCTCTCTTATTAATTTTTTTTTTAACTCGAAAGCCAGATAATACAGTTCAGCGTTGTCTGAATCTTAAGACAGGCCAGATTGGCATGTACTACTTCTCTTAAGGACCTAACTTTACATTGTCAGATAACTGTAGTGATAAAGAGGAATATACAATATTAATAAGAACTTGGCAATTCTGTATGTTAGGATGTTTCTTCTTTTTTTTTGTCCATTTTTTGTACAAATGCTTCATTAAGATAACGTCTTTTAATTTTTGTACGATCCAATTTACAGCCTCTATAGTCTCTAAGGTAAGACCAGAACCCTACTCGTACGCTTTCATTGAAGAGGCCAGAGAGCTTCACTGTTACTTGTTACTAAGTGAAGTTATAGAATGTCAATGCATCAAGAACTAACAGAAGGAGAATAAATGTCCAAACGATTGGGAAGATAAGAGTTAAAAATAGCATAAAAGCTTCTAAACAAGTTAATTTATACTTAACCAATTCAGCTCTCTTTAAATAATTGTACAGGAATCGTTGTTCGTATATATCCTTTCTTTCTGTAAATGCCAGTTGTATTAGTCGGCGTTGGCTTTATATATTCTCGTCTTCCATTCACACGCATTCAATTGAATAGTATTGAAGAATTTGAACAGGCATAAAATAATGACCATAAACATTACAATAGAAACCTACGTAAACCAAAACAAGTTTTAAACTTTACTCAAAAGCCTAATTAATTCATCTAAATCTAATTTAGTTCAGTCAAATTTTAATCAAATTTAAACTTCAAAAAAGTGTGTATATATATAATTACGAATACTATTAAATAATTAATTACTGTTTGAAATTCTTTGATTAAGTAAAATTTGGTATGATTTAATTTAACATGTAATTTGAATGTTTAGATTATCAAAAATAAAATTAAAATATGTAACTGAATTATTGTCGGATTCTGATATTGTTCCTACATATAATTATTTAAATTTAAATAAATAAAGAACGCCACAAGGCCATTTCAAATGCCAACGAGCGATTGTCTAAACAAATAATCGCAATTTCATTTTTTTTTCCATGGTAAATCTCACAAAATAATGCAAGTATATGAAAATAGTACAATAATAATTGATTACAGAATGTGGGAGTAGCATTGTAGCAAAGTAGACAGTAAAACGATGGATGGTGCTAAAGAAAGCATGATAGCAAGGAAGACATTAATAATAGAAAATTTCGATGGAATAAATTATGGCGATCAGATTCTGTCACTTCAATTGCTGAATATCGCGGTCTTATCAACCCATAAAGGCTGCCTACTAATTGGTACTCTCTCTTATCTTCGCCTCCCCATAGTCCATACTACAAAAAACAATATCCTCCCTCCTTCTCCATTTTCTCTTCCTTCTCATGCACCATATCATGTCCACTTGTCCAATCACTTCCACTTTTCCTCTCATCCGTCCATCCGTCCATCTAATCGCTTCCTCCTCCATTATTTTCTCGTTTTAACTTATTGTATAGCTATTGCTAGGGTATGTACATCTTTGCCTACTACTAACTAATCACCTGCTTCAAGTAAACCCTGACACTTAACTAATATTTTATATTATCATCCTGTGAATGTCAACTGTCATGGCAATTTTCTGTAGAAAATCCCAGATTTTATCTGAGGGGTAGAGATGCTTAGGATTGACTTCAGACAATTTCACGTGGTTCATTTGGCCGTTGGTTGAAATGTAGTCCGGCCAAGTTATTATTTTGAACATGAAATGTATCGTTCGGTTTTATACACACATTGCTGCTCGACAGTTAATGGGTTCAGACTTCAAATTTGTCATGTCGTAGATTCATTGCTTGCCTGTGAAAAGGAAAATGAAGGGAATAGATTTTGCGTCCACTGCTGTTTCTTGCATAAAGAAAAAAGTTGAGTCAATAATGTTGTACTTGGGGGTTGTTTCTTACTGTTTAAAGTAATAAACATACCAACTCGGAAAGCACCAGACATGGAGACAACCCAGAGGTGATGCGATTTCAAGGTCATTTCAATGTCCTAAGTTTCACGTTGAAACGATGTTACGCAACAAGATATAGTGATATACTATTACTATGTTACCTTTTTTAATTCACAAACCCAATTACTGTTTTTTATAGACTTGCAAAAGACAATTATACGGATATATATTATTTTTGATCGTTGGTTTGGCAAGCTAGATTCTTCTTTGATTAAGGTTGGAATATTTATTTTTTATATAATAATAATTAATTTTCCTAATTATTTTTCTTTATGTGTTATGCTCTTTAAGCGTGCATATATATCATCCTATCTGTTCACAGTGGGAGGCAATGAGTTCTATGCAATAAAGTAACTATTCCATATCAACTTTGATTAATAAAAGTCCATTTATATTAAGAAAGTTCTTCCAGCTTACAGGAGATCAAGAGATCGCCTCACAATCGTCTTGAGCTTCATAACCTTCGATTGTCCCTCGACGACAAAGCTTTGCTTCTTATTATTACTATGTTTTCCATTCACTTCTTAGACGGCAAAGATACGGATGTGTAGATATAGCGCTAGAGGAGACGGATGGCTCAAATTCATGAAAGGTTATACACTAGGATTTAACATGACGGTGATTTTTTCAAAGATGACACCGAATTTTTGCTTCAAAATAAATGTTTATTATTCATTAAAATATTTCAAAGAAATATAAACCAACTATTTTTTGGTTTTAATTTCTTTGAATAAAAATATGATAAGATTATTATTTTATTTATTAACATTTAGATTTAAACAAAAAAAAAAGCCTATGGTGGAGAATGTTGTGTTTATTATACGTTCCCCAGTGAACTAAAAAGTTGGGATAGGAATATCTGTTAAAGACTACCTAAAATTATAAGGTTCTATGAATAAATAATTGCGTAAAAATGACTGCATAATACATATTGCATATTAGATGAAAGTTTAAAGGTAAAATCTTACCACATAAGATCATGTTGTTGAAGAATGCATTTTCATCAGAGAATCAATGCAAACATACATGGACCATTTTGGAATTAGTGATTTTTATTTTAGACCAAAGAGCCACTGAGCCCACTTTCGACAGCAGATGAGTCGTTAATTACTCACTAAGCTTATGGAAATTATTTATGTTAGTGATGGAGTGACAAAAGTTGAAAACAAATAAGATTCAGAGGCACAGGAATCATTAAGTTGTTGGCGCTGCAAAGAGGACTGCTTGCTGTATTCTTAAAGGTTAGCTAGCAGTGAAATAAACAATTAGGAAGGTTTGAACTTTTAACAACACCCAGACACCTTCCCCTATAGACGGGCTAGAGATAAGCAACAGAGTTGTGTTTTACTTACAGACAAACGTCAGCAATGTGGGAGTAAACAAGTACCAATGCAAGCCCAAAAATGAAAACAGAAAAAGACAACAAAACGGAGAATAACAAAAGTCACACATGGCCACAGGGTATTCCACGCTTTATTGGACAAATGGGGTTGTCCCATGAAATGACCTTATGCCTGGAATAGACCTGTCCTCTTAATTATTTCTTTTGCTTTCCAATTTTTCCTGTTTACCCTTTACCTTTTATCTTCAAGTCCATCACTTTGATAGGCCTCTTTTGTCTTTTGCCAGAATCGTTTCGTATCTTCCCACATGCATGCTTCTTTGGAAGTTTGCAGAATTGTTATTTCCCATTATTATTATTCTCTCTTCTGCATTTGATGATCAATCCCTGGAGTTTTCTTGGATTCCACTTCTTCGAAATCCAAGTTTTAAAAAGTTTGGCCTACAGTGTATACAACCTATCTTTTCACAGTTTTAGGCCATCACTTCCGAATATCAGCTAGAGTCCTGTTTATGACATTTCTCTGAGGTAAAGATTCCCAGATCCAGTATATCCTTCCAGGGACCGATGTTCCCTTTCGTGTACTGCAAATTTCTCTAAAGAATGATCTTGGTTCAATGGAATAATTATTCTACTCCTAACATATTTCTATTCTATGCAGAAATAAGCACAGCATAATTAATAATCGAAAATATGTATTATGTAATTTTAAGAATTAACTAATACTAATCCTTACCTATCTTTATCTATTCCAAGAGTTAATATTTTTATCCAAGACAATTTTTTCCTTCTTCCCCTTCTTATCTTAATAATAATAATAATAATAATAATAATTGATAAAATTAATAATAATAGAAATAATAAAAAAAAATTATAAGAATAATTAATAAGAATAAGAATAAGAATAAGGAATTTAATAATA
>JAOTIZ010000005.1:9921525-9958017 GCA_027123425.1 Erythroxylum panamense
TCGAAACAAAATTCCAACTTTAGTCTAACAAAATTTAGTTTTTAAAAATGTTCAAAACAACATAAAATGCCTAAAAAAGTTTTGAGCATCGGTCCAAAAAAAAAACAAAGAAGTACTGAAAGTGCAAAAAATGCTAAAACATCATCCAACCAAAGCATCAATCATGTCTCCTCATGTACCGTACATCATGTGGAGCAAGTATTCCTTGCGCTCCTCCGTTGGGCAACCAAAAAAATTCCGCACCCTTGTAGTGTTTTCTGTGAGAAAATCATAAGCCTTGTAACGAAGATGAGATTCAATTCCGATATTCAATAACTCTGTATATACTTCTTGTTCTGAGTACACGCGTGGACGAGTTCTTTCAGCAATCTGATTCCTTTTCTCAGCAATGGCATTTCCAACATCAAGCATCTTTGCAACATTTTCAATTGCACCCTTTATCCCCTCGACGCTCTTCTCCCTAGTCTTTCTTTTGTTTCCATTTGAATTAGCATTAGTGTTACTTTCAACCGGAGCATGTGGCTGCTTTTGATTAGAAGGTTGATTAGCAAATTCCTCAAGAGTAATGTCTTCGGAAGCCAATAGCCTATCAATATCCTCGATGGTAGTGGACTTCAAGCCTGTGCCATTGCTACTTCCATCATTATCCAAGCTTGTGCTACTGCTACTTCCATTGTCACCTTTATTGCTTGCCCAACGTTGTACTCTCTCTTTTGCGGTTTCAGCGCCATCACCAGTTGCTCTATCTTTTGCAAAAAGGATCAATAACTTATCATAATGGCTGATTTTACTAGTCATCCATTTCTTTGCACTTTCATTAACCTATATGAGATTAAAAGATTAAAAGGATTAATAACTTATCAATGTATGATATCATAGTTATAACTAAGTTAAGATTAAAAGAGCAAACCTCTGTAAGAGCATCCCATACTTCAGGCTCAGCATCAAACATTTTGGTTATTGGACTCCAAGCAAAGCCACTTGTATTCTTAAAAAGGTCATAGCACTCATTGAAATTGCTCTTCAGTGATTTCATTCGATTTTTCACCTTTTCTTTGTCAATTTGTGCGTTGTTAGTTTTTTCACGCACTTCTAGTACAGCCTTGTTTAGGCCTTCTGTGGTGAAAACTCCATCGATTTTGTTTCCTATGGTTTGTTGGTGTATGAGAGCATCAATCAAAATTTCATCCATAGTTTCTGTCCAACGAAGCATATCTCGCTTGCTATCTCCCTTTCCAACACCTTTTCCTTTACCACGTCCCATTTCTATGTAATATATACAAATCACATGGTTAACAATACACTTTTAAAAGTTGAAAATAGGTTTGCAAGCAATAGAGAAATAAATTTCAAACAAGTTCATAAAAAAAAAGAAACTAGCTATCTTCAACTTTAACCGACATGTCTAAAAGCAATAGAGAAAAAAAAAGCATGTCTTTAATGCAAAATAATCTAACGCACAACATCAAATTATGCTTGGCTAGCCAGGTAATCATGCCACATATCAGCTGCTATCCTATCTCGTATAGCAGCACCTTGTCTGGCATCTTCATTATCTTTGTCGCTAGATGGACACACCTCGGGCTCTGTGTTCAAGAGCTCTGAATCCACTTCAGCTATGAGTTCTTCATCAGGATCCACACCCATCAAAAAATTATGCAAGATGCAACAAGCTAAAATAATATCACATTGAACATCAAATGAGTATGTCTTTTCACTTGAGCTTTCGATAATTTTAAATCGCTTCTTTAACACTCCAAATGCTCTTTCTATTGCATTACGCAATGAAGCATGTCGATGGTTAAACAACTCCATAGCATTCTCTGGACCACGTTGTGAATATTCTTTCAGGTGATAACGTACACCTCTATAAGGGGCAATAAGTCCACTCCTAAGCATATAACCAGCATCCACAAGGTAGTATTTACCTAATACAAGCCAAGTTAATTAGCAAATATATTGTTATTGATATAAAATATATTAATTTCATGAATTTTAAAATTACCTTTAAGAATTTTCAAGTTATCTTTCCTAGTTAATGCGTTTTTTATTATTCTTGAATCAGACGCCGATCCTTCCCATCCAGGCAATACATAAGTAAACTTTAGATCAAAAGCACAAGCAGCTAAAACATTTTGTGTTGGATGTTCTTTTCTACCACGAAATCGTGGTGCATCAGCTTTTAGTACTCTTACTCGAATATGTGTTCCATCAAGTGCACCTACACAATCCTATCGGAAATATTTTCATGTCAATGCTAAATGGTAATTAATATTCTTAAAATTATTATAGGTAAAAAATAAATTCATGGTTACCTTAAAGTAGGGATAAAATCTACTACTCCCAAGAATTTGAGGAGGGACTTCACATCCATTTGGTTGTCTTAGATATTCATCCTCCAGCGATATTAATGCTCGTAACACTTCATGAAAGTGTCTATTTAAGGTTTCAAGTGAACGACGAAGAAAGAATGAAAGTGCACGTATTTTGAAATTTTGTGCCAAAAACATAAGACATGTAGCAACTTTTTCTTCAACTGAAGTTCGCCTACTATCTTTAAGACGGCCACTAATTCGAAGTTTATCGCATAAGCGATGAAAGGCAAGTGGTTTCATTCGAATTAAGTTATAGCAAGGTGTTGAGAAATTATTGACACGATCCATTATATAATGTCGAACTTTTTCTCCCTCATCTTCGACTATAGATTTATGTGTGATGGATCGAATAGAAGAACTTGAATGTAATTGACTACGTGTAATATTAAGTGCATAAATGACTTGACAAATAACTTGAATTACAGCTATTTGTCGTGTACGCTCCCATTCTACCCACTCATCATCTGAATCATCCGCTAAAATATCTTCCAAATTGTCGATATTATCCATGAACAACACTGAGAATATGATAGTTTAATTAGCAATAGTACGTACAATCAAACAAAAAGGCTAGTAAGCAATCGTGAATCTAACTAACCAAAAAAGGGATAGTAGGCAATTGAAAAAAAGTAGCAGTCAATCAAACGAAAAAGGAATAAAAAAAATATTATTACGAAACCCACTAACCAAATACTTCACCAAACCAATAAAGCATGCAATATAGGCAATCTTGTGGTGCAATATACGGCAACCATGTAAGTGCAATCATTCCCATCGAAAAAAAATAGAAGTGCAATCATGTATATGGCAATCGGTAATCGTTTGGTTATCTTCTGTCCAATAATTATCTTTTATGGCAATCGGCAATCGTTTTCTTTGTCAATTTCCCTCTTCAGCAATCATGAGTGCAATAATAGCTAGCTAAAAAAATATGTAAATTGAAGATCGAGATTGAGAACATACCTGGTGGCTGCGGGAGAAGAAAAAAAGGCGGGAGAAGAAAAAAACGCCGGGAGACTGCAGGAGAAAAAAAAAGTGGAAGACAATAGGGTAGGAGAAAAATAGTCTTTTATAAAGAGGTATTTTAAAAGGGTATTTTTGATAAAATTGTGTCAATTTTTTTAATTCCCTCCATTTCCATTCACTTTTGGACAGAATTTTTTTTTGATTAAGAGGGAAATTTTGAGGTTTAATTTCCCTCTCTTTACTTTCCTTTACTTTCCTTTCGTTTACTTTCCTTTACTTTCCTTTCTTTTATTAATTAATTAACCATACAAGGAAAATTTAATTAATTTTCTTTCCATTACTCCCAATTCCTTTCCATTCCCTTGAAACATACACAGTGTTAGTGATACTTTTTACGTAAATTATAAGTTTTCTACGAGGAAAGAAACATTTGTGCCAAAAACAAATCCGCCGTACGCCTTTACTAACATTATTTTTACGTAATTTTTAAATTTTTCTAATATAAAAAGATTAGGATAACTTCTGTAAGGAGGGCCAATCATTAAAGAATTGAACTAGAGCATCTTGAAATAAGAAATGAGTAACTTTGGAGAGAGAAAAAAGGGATTTCCATTGAGATTCAAATGAAGAACTTCAAGATTCATAAAAATGTGTTGTGTGTTCTTTCCTGATTGTTGTGATTTTCTTTATTTAATTACAAACTAAATTAGAATAGATGTAGATAATACGAACCTTAAAACTATTTGTTTATATTGATTCTTTGATTTGATCAAAGGAAAAAAAAATGGTGAATTATTCATAACTACTTCTTATGTTTGAATTAAATTTTGGTAGCATTTTGATTCAATTTCAACTTTCATATATAGAGATTAAGAAATCATATGTATGAATAAAAATCGTGAAATGAATAATAGGAGTTACATAAAATCTTATAGATGAGACAATATAAATCTTTTGGTTTATAACAAATCTAACAAAGAAATTCATATAATAAGTTTAAGTATTCTTAAGGGTTTTGAATAAAAAGAGATTTCAATAATCAAATTAAGGATATGAGATGTATTTCTTAAGAAATAATATGGTAATAATTTTGAAATTTATCTTGGTATAAGAAATGATAATTAATAATTGAATCAAGATAAATGCAAGCATAAAAAGATTTTAAGGGGATTCTATATAATTAAATGATTACTTCATTATCATTTATTACTTTGGTTTGTTATTTTAGATTAATTATTTTAGTTTAGTATATCTTTGTTTTCATTTATTAATATTTCTAAATTACCAAAAAAAAGTTACTTTAGTTTAGTTAATTCTTTTTTAAGCTAATCATTCAATTTTATAGATTATATAATAGAAAGATAGTTATTTTCATTACTTATATTCCTTATGAGAATTATATTCGTATTCATTAGACTATATTATATGAATGGTAGGTGCACTAGTTTAATTGATCTTTAGTATGGTTCGTAAGGCATACATAAAAGAGAAAGGTATTATTTATTGCAAAAAATATTTATTTATAAACTCACTTTTTATGGTCTTTGATCACAATTTCAAGGTTTCTCTAAGATAATATGACCAACATGCATAAGTATTGTATCACACAACACCTCATCGTATTACAATCTAATTGAGAATGAAAATAACACTTGAGCCCTCATCTCACCTTATTCATTTAGACATTAAAGCTTGTATGGCCGAGATTATTTCATGGTAAGAAAGATCAAATTCTCAACCAAGGAAGTTCTATTTACTTTTTTACAGTTAGATTCATCAATAATTATTTTACATACCTTACTATTGATATGACAACTTATATAAAAAATATTCTCTTATTGCTATTAACTCATTTTCTTTGACTTGAGAATTTAGAGCGTGTCTAATGATAAATGCCTTCTTGTCCATTGAATATTCAATACTATCTTTATCCTAATGTTTTAATGGTAGTATGTGATTCTCATCACTCTCTCCTTCGGTTTTAATCCCCTCGTCAGCACTTATGATCATTACCCTGTTGCTAGGAAATTGTAAAGCTATGTTCATCATACAAACAATGAAAATATTTGATATCTTAGTATTCTAATATAACTTCCAATTTGGCCCTTTCCCTCCTTATCTAGGCAATTATTCTATGACTTTAGGAATAACCTTGTCATCCTTTTCTAACTTAATTTCCATGAGGATGGACCAGAATTCTTTTGTGAATATTACCCTTTCTTTTTAATTGCCTTTTCACCTTTATGTTTATAAGTACTATATCTTATAATTCCACATAATCTTACAATTTTACCACTAATATCAAACTATTTATAAACATAACGGCTTCTCAATCCTTCTTTACAATAGCTCGAATCATAATAATCTCCATCTTTTTTGTGGTACTCCTTAATACTCTTTGATCCTTGAGTAAGCCATCACAGTTTCTTGAATAAATTCCTATAGTAGTAATTAAGCATAAATTGCCTCCTCATAATTAAGTTTATATAATCCTATTTATCAATAAGCCTCTCACAATTCTTTCACCTATTTACCATATGCTGATTCCACCAAATAATAGCATAGTTAGTAAAATTAATGACAATGTGTTTTAACTTCTTCTCTTTAGTGTAACAGTGGTAGTAAAAAAAGTAGCTCCATCTTCTTCTCCACTCTAAAAATGCCTTAGGGTCATTCCTCCCTTAAAATTAAGGAATCTTCATTTTGATGCTCCAAAGTTTTCCATCTATCTTTAAGGATGGCAAGCTTATTCAGTCCATTGCTTGAATGATTATTTAAAAAAAGGCAAAACGATATCTTTTTTGGCTTTACTTATTTAGAAGGATCAAGAAAATTGGGTTTGAGGCCCGACTTAAGGCTTTGTCAACTAGGGCTTGGCCTGTTGACCTTAGGCCCAGGCCTTTTACCATCCTTATCTCTCCTAAGCTACCCTCCATAACTTTGTTTTATTAATCACCTTGATTTGCAACTTTATCCACATTATTTCTTAGTGGTCAACAATCATTACTCTATTCATCTTTCTCTTTATCATTATCAAAATCATCTTAAAGCACTCACATTTTTAGCCAATGTGCATTAGAGTTTTTTCATAACTATCCCTTTTAGAAATTGGCTATGGCTTTACCTTACATATGTAATCAATCTCTAATGTCATCAAACATCATATTCATGTTTTTAAGTTGTTGTTGTATAGTCTATAGCATGAACACGTCATCATTCCTTCCCCATTTAACCCTCTTTTAACTAGACATGCTTCAACCTTTAAACAAATATTAGTTATAATCGAAAAGCACTCCTTTATGCATTTCTCTCATTTAGTATCTCTCACTACAATCTTATTTAATATAATATCCAACCAATGCTTAAGATTAAGAATTATATAGACACTAGTGGCATCAATTAATTTATCCTAGTACTTTAATATACTAATCTTAATGGGTATTTTTACAATCCCTTTTCTTTCAATTCTCATACATCTGATAGGCCCCATCTGGTTGTCATCTCTATACTTAAGTTGGGTTTAAATTCATTGGAGTCAGTTTATTCTCTAACTAAGTTTATCATGTTATAAGTCTATGTAAGGTAGTTCTAGCTCTAGTTATGGAAAATTATAACATTACTTTATTTGTATAAAGTATAGACACAACTTCTTAGTGAAAGTTTGAATATTGTTTGATAACATTTTTAGGGAACTTGAGTCTATATGGTTGCTCAGTTGTTTCCATATAATCTACGATAGTGCCTCTGGTATTACATTAATTTTAAATTTCTTTCAGTATGTGATAGTTGAAGAAGAGTTGGTTGATGGTTTCAATTTCCTGGTTATAAAGCCTATAATTAGGGTTACTCAGTTATACTTTAACCTTATCAAATGTCCTAAGTCTCCCCTTAATGACTAGCTATCATATAAATAAAGCTCTAAGAAGATTATGGTTAAACCAAACTAACTTGTGGTAGTTCATCTCAGGAGTTGTTCCCTAAATAATGATAGACAAGTTTTATTTGTGAATTTTAAAAAGCTATATTTCAAACAATGTAAGGTGTCCTCTTTGTTAGGATTCGGGTTGTAATGAGGGAGAATGTTCTTAAATGATGCTAGGCCTCTTAAGTGTCAATTTCATTGATCTTTATTTATGATCTCATCTACTGTAGATTTAGGCATCAAATGCCTCAATCTACTTATATCTAGAGCTAAATGTAAGGGTAAATTGTTCTCTAACTATTATACTAAAACCAAAATTTTAGTCCATTTCTTACAATTCTTCTCATTTACAAATTGATATTTTCTCTCAATCCTAGTTATCATTTTAAAGTTTGTGAGTTTAAGTTACTATATTTAATCTTTCAGAAAATTTTATTTCTCAAGAAGTAGGAATGCATCCATTGGACATAAAGTGATTGGTTTTCATTAAAAATCCTCTAAATCCTCTTAGCTAAAAGCATATTGTTGAGTTTTAATGGAAGGGATACCAAGACCCCCTTATTCTTTAGGGGGTGCAAAATTCAGACCATCTTACTTTAACATTGTTTGCATCGATTACTAATCCTTTATATAGAAAATTCTTAAGGAACTTGTCTATTTTTTTAATTTATAGGAAATATAAGGTGTGAGCACCAGTAGATATGTAGATTATTGAGTATAAAATTATTAGTTAGAGTCTACCTCCATTTTAGAGATGTCTATTGATCTAATTGATAATTTATTTATTGATTGATTCAAATAGTGGTTGATAGTCCTTAAAAGGATTCCTAAATAAATGAAATAAGGTCCCCTAATTTAAAACCTGCAACTTTAGAGAGATTCTTAGATATATCAGAGGCACCAATTATGATAAAGACGTGGCTCTTACTTGTATTAATTTTACAAACTAGATAGTTCCTTACAAATGAGGAGAGAATTCATGAGTTCTTGAACATATTTAGAGTTTTCATAAAATAATAGTAAATCATTTGCAAAATCTAGGATGACTAACTTTAACTTCTTACATTTATGATGATAGATAAAGCTTCCATTATATCTTGTATTTTGATTAATAAATCTTGTTAGAATATCTACATATAGAGTGAATAAGTATGGTGGCTGGTGGTTCTTTTATCTCGATCCTTTAACTCTTTTGATGATTTGTGTTCGTTCTCTATTAGTTAGAATATTAAAGAATGGGGTTTTCACACAATGTTGGATCCAATTATTGAAGTTGTCTTATAAAATGTTAAGAAGGAATTTTTAGCTTAAATTATTAGATTCATTATTGAACTATATCTTTAATAAATAAATTTTATTACATGTTCTTTTATTATAGTTCCTGAAAAACTCTTATGCAATAAGAATATTACTCCCAATTAATCTGACACTTGTGAAAGCTCATTGTTCTTATATATTTTATTAAAAGCTTTTTTGAAGATTTGAATAACTATAGTAGTATTGGTAATTTCCTTTTTATCGAGAGCATTAATTCTTGTTTAACATCTTAGATCTTTTTAACACATTTAAAAGCTTCAAAACCTTGTATATTGAGGGCCATACCCTTTCCCACTTCCTCCACAAATCCATCTAAGTTGTTTAGAAAGTTGTTGAACCTGAATTGTGAGTTTATGACTTTGTAAACAATTAGATTGTTAAGTTCGACATGGAACTAATCATAAGAAATATTATTACTAAAGAAAGCTATATTCATAAGGAACTCACTCATCCTATTAGTATTGAAAGGGTTGTTGTCAATTTTCTAGGGATGGCAATGTCTAGGCCTTAGGCAGAAGGCCCAAGCTCGGCTCAACTGGGCATAAGGTAGCTTAGACTGGGTTTTAACTTTTTTAAATTTAAATGTCAAAACAACATCTTTGTATTAATACGTGTTGAGCCTTGAGCCGAGATAGGCTTAGGAGGCTCGAATTTTTAAAAAATGGGGCTTGATGCCTGTCAACCTGGGCTTGGCCTATTGGCTTCAGAATGGGCCGAGGCCTTATTTCCACCTCTACAATTTTGCTACATATCAGCCATTCCTCCTTGCTTATTACTCTAAGTTAAATGGTTTCTAGTATATCTTATATCAGATGTTCCAATTTGTCTTGTGAAATTTATAAATCCTAAGCAAGAATGATTGATACTAGATTTACTTCCTTCTGAGTTAGTAGAGAATAAAGTTCAATTGAAGTCTCCTGTGAGCACTCTTAATCCTCTAATGCTAAAGTGGATAGTTTCTAAATTGTTTAAGAGAGGGTTTCATTGAAAAGCATGGTAAGAAGCATAACTAAAAGTAAAGTAAACAAAGGTATGATTAGGGATGAAGCAAAGGGAGACATACATTGGTTGATCTAAGGTAATTGTTTGAGTCATCTTAAGCTTAAAGGTGTCCAAGGACAAGATGATTATTCATTTTCAAGTGGTTCTGATGATTGGAGATTGTGTCCTAATTCCTACCAAAAAGCCCGAGACTTTTCTTGCAAAAGTTATTTACTTTATTTTCTAATATAACTAATATATATGGTTTCGTATTCATTAGATAGTCAAGCACCACCTGTTTCTTTAGGGTAATTCAAGCCCTAATAGTCTGTCATCAGAGTGATGCTAGGAACCTTCGACTTCAATTTCCTTTAAATCCTTCTCTTCATGCTTTGTATGGATTCATTTATTCCATTAGCAATTTGGTATTTATGTCTAGTATGCATTCCATTGGTATGAGTATCTGTCATCTAAGTGTTAAAAGTAAGTTTTACGACATTGATTACATTAAATCCAATGGTTTCCTACTTTTAAGTGTGAAATTACTAGCGTGGAAACCTATTTTCACTATCTATTATAAGTTGGTTAAGCCAATCCCCTCCATCTTATCCTTCCCCTTAGAAGTAGTTTCCTTTGAGTTAGTTTTTGGCATTATAGAGGGTTTGTTGTTCCTTCTTATACCTTGGGTTTTGTGGGGTCTCTGTGCATATTTATTCTAGTGATTTTCTTTGTGATACCTTTGACATTGTCCTTATTAACTCTACACAATCACCTCCTTCAAACCTTTTCCTAGTTTATTTCTATGTTTTTTACTATAGTACTATATTAGGCTTCCATTAGTTGCTGATGTGTGCCTCATCTTCTACTAGGTTGTATTTTCATTAAGCTTTATTAAAGGAACAACATTAGGAAGCTCGATGCCAATTTCAACTTTAATTCATATTTTAGTATAGTTGATTCTTCTCATTTTTGTTATAGCCCCATCTAAGTATATTATTTTCCCTAAATAACTTACAAGGTAACTTAAGCCCATTGTTGACCAATATTCTAGAGGAGTATTGTGAAAGTTAATCCATACTGAGATATGCTTCGACTTTAACTTTTCCATATCAATGTTAGGTCTCCATTTTTTGTAGAAAGAGTGGTCTATTGTTAATGTTCCAAATACCTGCCTCTATAATTTTTTGACATTAGCCTTTATGCTAAACCTGAATAGGAACAAATCTTGCTTATTTATAAGGAAATGTTCAGCACTATATTCATCCAATTAGTTCTAATAATTCATGATAGATGTGCTGGTTGCTTGTTATGAAAGAACCATACCGATGTAGTTGCCTATGAAGTATCTAGCTTGAAGAATCTCTAAAGGTGGAGTGATAATATGGTTCTCTGTTGGAGGTATGAGATTTAGGTACTCTTGAGGAGTTTGATCTCTAACCATTTGTCTCTAGGTTTTAGTTTTAAGGGTTAGGAATGATTATAGGTAAAGAAGAGTCCTTTGGAATGTAAGGACTAGAGTAGGTGGTTTATAACATCGTTGTGCTTGAAATGATCAACTCTGGATTAATAGTGGTAAAGGTGGAAACGTATTTCATTCTTTGGTGTTTTGAAGCTAAATTTAAGGTATAAGGGAAGATTTTCTTATAGAATTGGGTTGTAGATCAAAAAAAAAGAAGTTATAGTTCAAAGTAAATGAACATGGGGAAGTTGTTAAACCATGTTCCATTACCATAAGAGGGAAGAAATTGTCAAAATGTTGGAAAAGGAATTCCTTCCAAATTTCATTACATTGCTAAAACTAGTAACAAAAATTTGAAAAAAGAAATAAGAGGAGAGGGCTTAAGAAGGCAACGGAAGCACAGGGCTAGTACGAGGTAAAGTGCATGCTATAAGAGAGCTTGGAGATGATGGGCAACATGAACAAGAAGAAGAAAGCTAAAGAGGAAGAGGATTACAATTATGGAAACTGGGAGCTGACAGAAGAAGACAAGAAGTCTGAGAGAAGAAATCTAAAGCAATAAGTTAAAATAGGTCAACGACAAAATCTCTTACGTTCTTTGCCACGGAAAAGGAATAAAAGCTTTATTAATGTTGCTTACACAGGCTTACCCCTTATCACACGATTTTTCTTATTATGTGATGTTTGTGCATATAAATTATAAACTTTATTTTAATTAGGGTCAAGTTTTTTTTTAAAAAAATCTCTTAGTTTTCAAGAGCTTAAATAAAAATATAATAAATCTCATTTTTATTATAATTTATTTAAACATTTGATTAAATAATGCAATAATTATTTAATCAAAATTTCTCTTTTTAAAAACCAATTTTTTTAGATTAAAAGATTAAGAGTTTAAAATTTAGTTGGCCTATTATAAATACATTTATATATCTTTTACTTTGTTTGAACTTGAGGTTTCTGGGCTATTAAGTTAAGGCCAATTAGCCTATATGTTTAAGTCTTCAGTTCTGAATCTCCCAGCCCTTTAAGACCTTTTAGTCAATAAACATTTAATGCCTAGTTTCCATTTCATTAAATAATTTAAAACCAACAAGCTTTTCAGCCAATAAGTCTAATTGGACTAAATTTATCATTTTGATTTCTATTTAAATAGCGAAGTCCACCAAAATCCTTTCAAAATAATTCTAGTATTTTCGTTTAAGGATTTATTATCCTTTCAAATAAAAAGCCTTTACATTATTGCCTTCTATCCTTTAAAATTTTTTATTTTAATTCTTTCATCATTAATTTTGTTTAATTCATTAATCCCATATAAGTGAACTTATCCTTTTAAGCCAAAACTTGGAATTCTTTTAATTTAAAGTCTTATGATAGAATCGAAGTATCTTTATGCATTTTATTTTAAGCTCTTGGTCAATCAGCAAACTTCTAGCCATTCAAGTTTTGAATAATCTTCACACAAATTAGAGCTCTCATCACCTTTTACCAAAAGGAATCAATAAAGAGATTGGAAAAAACAAAGATATGTTTTTAGGTCCACATTTATGTTTCTTCCACGATGTAGCTTGCTTCTTGTAGATCCTGCTTCATCACTCTCTTTGTAATCTTCAATCTTCTTCACCTACCTACTCTCTTCTCTTCTTCCACTTCTTCGAACTCCATCTGCCTCTCTTCTCTAAAATCTTGTCTTTGTCCAACAGTTCTTGCTTTTGACCTATAAACATTAACCTATCTTTCATAAATGAGTTTCTTCCGACCTACTATCTCCACCATTCTAGATGCTCCATCCATCTCTACAACCCTAGCTCGATTCCACCACCCCCGGAGCATTCATCAAAAGGTCTTGGGTGTAGGTTGTTGGAGCAATAAGCCTAAAACCAAACTAACCTTTTGTTCTCCGAGTAAGGTAGTAGAAACCAGGATTGTATGTTCTCCCTTGTAAACACTTAAAGCTGGTGTAGAGAGGTGGAATGCAATAATAACTGGCTTCTTCTTCGACAAAAGGGTTGCTTTCCCTGTCATGAAGGACTGGGCCTTTAGTAACTAGAAAAAAGTATGGATTACAAGAGGTTTTGGAACTCTGAAGATGTATTTCTGTTCAAATTTTATCATTCAGAAAATGCTAAACAAGTCATAGAAGCAGGTCCATGTCATGTATATAGCAAACTAGTCCTTTTACAAATATAGAGACCAAGACTGAGCATAAAGGAAATCAAGCATGAACACATACCTGTGTGGATATGTACTCATGGGCTTCCCCTCGGATATTGGACTACCTTAGGGCTAAGTCACTTGGCTAGCTTCATTGATAAGCCAGTATGTATAGAACAGGCATCAATTGAAATTCAGAGAATTAACTATGCATGCATTTGCATTTTGGTGAGTGATTTAAAAAACTTACCCGAGGAGATACCTATCACCAAGCCAAATGAATAGATGCAATCTATTGAAGACATTGTTAAAGTTACATATACCTGAAGGCTTAATTTTGGGAAAAAGAACACTTTGAAGCTTATTGGAAGGGTCTTTAAGACAGGAAGATGTTGGAATCTTACCATGATCGAATCACGGACGCAACGAAAACAAAATTTTTTTCAGATTCTAAGCGGATCCCGATAATTGATTAAACTTGAATAAAATAATATTCGATTTATAAATCGTACCTTGTTCGCTTTCCGAAGAAAAACTTTGAATCTTTTCTCTGAGTGATCAATCACCAACTGTCCACTTGTCCAGCCTCTGATAGTATCCATAGAGCAATTTCCAAACTGCCTTTGGAGGAAGAAGACAAAAAGTGCTAGATTCTATAAAGCTCTTCCCTTTAAATAGAAAAATCAAGACAGTTTTTTATTAAAATTAAAAATCTTTAATTATAATTAGAATCAAATTCTAATTCTAATTAATTTAATTTTAATAAAATCAAATATCTCATGTTTGATTCCCAAAGTTTCTCAAACTTTATAATTAAGTCCAACTTAATTAAATTAATTTTTCATTCACAAATTGCTCTTTGATGTGTGACCCATTAGGTTCCTAATAAGTTATAATTATAATTCTAATTCACAATTAGAATTAGATAAATTAAAACTCCTTTTAATTTATCTTTAATTTTTTAATTAAATAATTCATAATCATAAATCATAATTGACGTCTAGCAGCATGTCACGATTACTCAAATATCAGGAATGTCAAAATGATTGACTTAACCTGTCCATGCATGGCTATAACGTATAATTTAATCCTTTCATCATCCAATATTCTAATTGGACAAAGTATGGATAAAGTGTCTACTCTTATCATCCAATTATGTTTGTTCTTGCTAATTAGTAATTGATTTATAATTGAAATTTGAAAACTCCTTTTCAAATATCAATTCACTCTAGCTAGAGAATTCTATAAATCATTACCAATTAAGAACAGTAGAATATTCTTTCTAATTATTTTAGAGTGACGCATCCTTTATCGACTTACTCATCTATCTACATATGGTTCATACTGTATCTAATTCCTACCGATAGAATTATCCTAGGACAATTTATAAGTAGTATCAAAACACAATAATTCCCACATTAGATACCTTGGTAATCTCAAGTCTGAAGATTAATTATACAACCATCATTATGAGATAGTCCATAGATATATAAGTAATATTCCATTCAGAATTCTTATAATCGGGTCAATTCAGTGACTTATTCTCTAATAATCACCCACACATTAGTTTAAGTATCTTTATACTTTAATTAATGAGATCAATTACTTTCTTCATAAGAAAGAAACAAAATGTGTGCTAGTTTTACCGTTTCATCAATATCCAGTCTTGATGAAACTACAATTAGGAACATTTAGGAATAATATATAAGTGTAAATTGAATCTCATAAATTATGATCTCATCATAATTTCAATTACACAGTAACTATTCCAAGGATTTTATCTTTACGAATAATAATTAAATAATTAACAAATTCATAAAGATAAAGAATGTCTTTAATTAATTAATAATAATGTCATACAATTATTTACAACCAAAATAAATTGGCTGCAATGGCATAAACTAACAATTTTCAATCCTTTAATTGTTTGAAAGAGACCTGTTTCATTGTTACTTCCTAGGAAATCAGCATGCTTTAACATTTTTTAGGTCACTTCATAGAACTTGGTGGAGATGTTGCTCAAGTGGCTTCCAACATAGATTAACTCATCAAACTTTCCATCCATCTATAAAACAGACACTTGAGATTGAAACACAAAAAAGAAAATAAAGAATTGCAAAAGTATAATTTGTTTTAGTTTCCTTAAGTGCCAAGAAAAAAGGAAGCCCGAACTTGTTTAATGTGTTAAGTCGAAACACTTTTCATATGGCTTGTAATGCAAATCAATAAAAATTAATGTTCTAAAGTTTTAAAGCAGAAACTTCATATCCTTAGTATCGGTTCCGTAATAGAACTGGATGCCTGGGTATGAGCAAATAAGCTTCTTTCCATACGGTATCCATGAGATGATAGAGCCTTCATCAAATAGATAAACAGGGCTAAAGAACTGAACCCCTTCTTTCATTATCAACTTAACTCCCAAGATCTTCCCCTCATTGTCATCTGGAATGAGTTGGGTTGGCAGAACTTCTCTAATAGCATCAACATACTGCTTTTTTGTATTTGTAACCTGGGCATATATGAAGAAGCATAACTATGTCACATACCATTGTCATAAACAACACAAGAATCTATATGAAGTTAACTGGGAAGCCTTCATCTAGAAGAAACAATGCTATTAATATCAATCCACTTCAGTGTTTAAGAAGAGTCAATTATTAGAATGATACTAATATAAGGATCAAAATCTAGTTTGTGAGCTTCGATGCTAGCTTTGTTAGAATCATTCATTTCGATTTATAGGTCTTTTTTTTGTTAGAATCTGACCAGGAAAAAAATTTGTTTCGTTAAATACCTATGTGAGTTTCTGGCCAAAACAACGAGAAGGAAAAGAGAATCCAAGTGGTCAATTTTGCTAATCACGAAATCTCCAATAGATACAGTGTGCTAAATTAATCAAAAACTCAAAAAGCATACACCGAGCAAACATGTTCTCAAAAATCAAAGAAAAAAGGCTCAGTAACAGGAATAAGAAATCTTTGTTTTGCATGAAAATCAAACAAGTGATAAAACCAAAGGCCAAAGATGTAGTTGGTAGAAGCTTTAAATCTGTAGGCATAGAGAAAGAGAGAAACGAGAGGGGGCTTAAGGGAATAAAGCTTTTAGGTTGGAAGGCGCAGACCTTGTCGCTAGCCGGGCGAGTCACCGTCGCCCAATCGGTTCTCTTTGCTCTCCCTATTTTCACCATGCAGACGGTCCGCCTTCCCCGTCATCTTTGCGATGAGTTGGAGCGTCTTACACGCACTTTTGTCTGGGGAGGAACAGGTGACCGTCGGAAAATGCATCTAGTCAAGTGGGAAGACGTTTGTAAACCCAAACTCGCTGGGGGTCTCGGGCTTAAACGTCTCTGCACGTCCAATGATGCTCTCTTATCCAAACTTGGCTGGGCATTGATTTCTAAACATCCCTCACTTTGGGTCAAAGTTTTACGATCCAAGTACCGTATGGACCTGACTACTATTCCCCTTTCGCTTCACCGATCCCGATCTTCCCACACCTGGCGGGGTATGGCCGCGACTTGGCATTATGTCCGCCAAGGTCTAAGGTGGATGTTAGGCAATGGGTAGCACATCCTGTTTTGGTTGGACTCCTGGGTGCCGGGCTGGGGTCCTGTAGTCTCAGTGGCCACCACTTCTATTCCGGAGACAGAGCTATACACCTCCGTGGCTGACTACCTGACTGGGACTGGCTCTTGGCACTAGCACCGGTTCCAACACTACCTCCCCTCTACCGCCTTCTTGGACATTGCAACGTTTCCCCTACCTCAAGTCAGCACCGCAGAGGATACGTTCCAGTGGGGCCCTACTCCCAGTGGCACGTTTACTACAGCGTCTGCTTACGCCTTAATCGAGGAGACTGATTTGGGTTTGACTGATAGAGCCTGGGCTCCTATCTGGAAATGGGCCGGTCCACAGAGGATTCGGGCTTTCCTTTGGCTAGTGCTTAAGCAAAACTGCTGACTAACCAGCAGCGGATGGCCCGACATCTCACGCCTGATAGTCAATGTCCTTCCTGTGGCCTTGAGGAGACGACATTGTATGCTTTGCGGGACTGTGGGCAAGTCACCGCTTTCTGGTGTACTTTTGCCCCTGTATTTAGTGACTCGGATTTCTTTTGTCAGGATGTTGCTCAGTGGGTGACAAGCAATTTGCGTAAGAGCGACCACTTCCAGCAGTATCCTTGGTCCATCATTTTCGGGGTGGCCTGTTGGTTCATTTGGCAATGGTGCAATAAATCTATTTTTGAGGAGGGCTTCACATGACCTACTGATGGCCATCGGGCCGTCTTGACTTATATCCACTGGATAGTCCGCGCCCGCATTGTTGCAGGGAGTGTGCATGGGTCTCAGGGGTTAGCAGTGGGCCAGTTGGTAGGATGGGTCAAGCCCCCGGTAGGCTGGGTCAAACTCAATACGGATGGAGCCGTTCAGAGTGGGTCCCATATTGCCTCGGCCGGCGGGCTGTTACGGGATTGTAGTGGCCGTTGGTGCGGGGGTTTTCTTCACCACATCGGCCGGAGCTCCCCCCTTGCTGCAGAACTTTGGGGCGTCTACTCGAGGCTTCAATTGGCTTGGACTCAGGGTTTCCAACGAGTTATCCTTGAAGTGGATTCCCTGGAGGTAATAAACATCTTATCAACTTCTAGAATCCCTTTGATTGACTATTCCTTTTTTGTGGCAGGTATTCGGGAGTTATTGTCTCGAGCTTGGGATTTGAAGTTTCAACATGTTTATAGGGAAGGCAATCAGAGTGCGGATAGTCTTGCTGCTCTTGCTATTTATGCCAGCCCCGAGGTACACTCTCTTCAGGAGGCTCCGTCGCTTGTCTTTGCCACTATGTCTCGTGATTCTCACGGTGTCTTGTATAGTCGCTCTCTTCCTTAGTAGTTTTGTTTTCTTCTCCCATGTATTAAAAAAAACATATGGATTCATGGGGATGTCGAGAGGAAAGATAAGGACAGGATTGAAGAAAAACAAATGATTTCTTTTTTTTTATTCTTTTTTGAAAGTCCACGTAGAGTCCACCTGGCCTCTTTAATCACTTTTTTATATATAATAACGGCATGTATATGACACTTTCAAATTTTCGTTCAAAATAGTCTAATATTGAGCTGACTCGGTAATGTTTAAATCTTAATCAAGCAAGTTATAATGTTAAGACCTAAATTGATCAAATCCAAAAATGTTTAGCCCAATTTTTGGGCATTTAGCCTATTATCAAAGGAGTTGATTATAAAGTTTATAATAATAAAAACTATAAAGTGGGTTTCAGCGTAAACAAACCTCCGTATAAATAAGATAATCTTCTTATCTACATATTTTATATTTATGTATGCATTTTTTCATAGTAGTGTTATACAATTAAGTCACATTTTAAATAGATTCGTCCAAATCCGTGTGAATCTGCAACTTTTAAGATATCCTACTCTTATTTCTATGAAGCCTCAAACTTGCTTATTCTTTGTCAGATGTTTCAGCAAACTAGTTTGCATTACTTCCATTAGATTGACTTGACTACACCAATAGAGTTTATGAGTTTATACTCAAACACGTATTTAAGATAAAATTTATGTTTTATTTTGATCATATTTAGTATGGAAGTTTTAAAAATTATAGTTCAATTCATATTAGAACACGTATTGTTAAGGTATACTTTTAAAGTTTGTGAGTTAGGCATAGTATTTGTTGTTTAGAAGTCTCTCAAACTATTTTAAAGAGAGGTGTTAAATGAGTTGATTAAAGTCAGACATAAAAACACAATAAAGATTGGAGCCATATTCAAATAAGAAGTGGTCCGTAGGAATGTTAAAAATTCATATGATGGTGTAAATATATATCAGCAACATGCTACATAATGGTATAAATTTTCTTTCTAAGTTATTTTAATAAATCAATATCATCAACATCTGTTACTCTGAAGTGTGAGGGCTGAGTTATTTTAATAAATGTGTTATTAAATTCAAGTTAAGAGTTTAACAGATTCAAAATAAATTTGGAAAAATTAATAAAAGATTATATCCCAAGTAATTTTGAGATCACATAATATTTTTAAAATAAGTGAATAATTTAAGATTTAACAAGGTTAGGTCACCAAAAATGAAAGCCTAGAATTTTAAATAATAAATACAATATTTTAATTTAGGCTACTATTTCAACGAGGCGACGTATCGTCGACGCCAAGAAGAGAGAGGCTTCCATAGCATATTTGACTTTTTTTTTTGATAACTCAGGGTTCGGGCTTGGCCTGACTACCTGGGACCTATGAGCCGCCCACTCAGACTCATAGATAGGTAAATCCGGGTCTGATCTTAGTCAGTATCAGAGATACCTGCATCCAGGATAGGTCGTCATCACCAGGGCGCCAAGAAGAGAGAGGCTTCCATAGCATATTTGACTTTTTTTTTTGATAACTCAGGGTTCGGGCTTGGCCCGACTACCTGGGACCTATGAGCCGCCCACTCAGACTCATAAATAAGTAAATCCGGGTCTGATTTTAGTCAGTATCAGAGGTACCTGCATCCAGAATAGGTCGTCATCACCAGGGGGATTACATCACTTCAAATAGAAGCTGCTCCTCCTAAGATTCGAACCCACAACCTCTCACAATCCTCTCCCCCTTTCTACCGCTAGGCTACACATGACTATTTGAGTAGATAAGAAGAGTACTCAGTACTCACTACGACTTAAATTATATAAAGAAAGACTTAGTCGTTGTAAGCAAACTGTCGATTTAGACATTTACGTTGCTAGCTAGGTGGAAAAAGACCATATCTCCTAGCTTTTACCTTATAAATAAGCTCTATATGTATCTCTTCTTCAGCCTTTACCCTTTCTACCACTTTGCTTAAATAAATTCTGCACACGATTCCGTGATGACGGGACATTCCTGGTAAGCTTTTAACAACTTCGTGCTATTTATTTTAATCTCTATGCTCCTGTAACAATGGCTATACTATCAATTTTTCACTTGCAGCACAAAAACGAAACTATTAGCACATCAAGCTGAAAGAAGGATGCCTGAAATTCCTCAACTTCCTCCGGAAATAATTGCTGAGATACTCTCAAGCATACCGGTTAAGTCTATAATGAGGTGCAAATGCGTATGCAAACCCTGGCGTTCCTTTCTCTCTGACCATGACTTTGCCAAGATGCACCTCGAGAAAGCAAGGCGATCACGTCGATTCTTTCTCTTCACTGAACCCTTCCAATCATTCGACCTTGAAGCACAATCTTATGAAGATATCCGAACCACTGAGCTAAACATTCCAATGAGTATTAATTCAGTCGATGTTGAAACTGTGCGATCTTGTGATGGCTTGATATGTGCGGCCATTGAAGATGAACGCTACTTCTTGGTGTGGAACCCAACGACAATAAGAGTAGTTAGGGAAATTTTTATGCCCAATTCTTCTCAGGTTGGTACTTCATTCTATGGGTTTGGTTACGATAACCAGCTTGATGATTACAAAATCATGTTGGGTTCAATACCTAATGGCACCAACGAAGCTAAAGTAGACATCTTTACGTTGAAAACTAACAAGTGGAGAAGAATAGAAGGCCTTCATTGCAATTCTGTCTTGGTAGGATCGGCCAGTTTCCTGAATGGTATCTTGCATTGGCTAGTGGTTAGGAGGGACAATGGAGCACAAATATGTGAAATAGTTTCGTTTGACCTGGTGCAGGAGAAATTCCGTGAGGTGATGCAAGTTCCAGATCAGATATCTCATCTCACACGCGATTTCAAAGTTGTAGGAAAGTCTCTATGTTTATATACTGATATGATCGGAGACTACTTCGAGGCATGGGTAATGAAGGAATATCGTAATCCTGCATCTTGGACAACATCGGTCAAGTTCAAGAATGATGCGTTACCTGGATACGAAAACTATTTTCTGCTGGTAGATATCACCACAAATGGTACAGTCGTGTTGGAATATGATGGATTTTATGTGGTCTTTTACCACACAAAAACAGAGACTTGTACAACATTGACATTAGAGAATGAGTTGGAATGGTTTCTGTCGACACCATATCTTGAAACTCTTATTTCTCCCTATTGCTAGTAGTGTACAAAAACGGGCCCTCCCTCCACCATGGATGGTTTAGAAGTTGAAAAAAAATCAAAACCTATCTGCATTTCCTGTAGCTCAGCTCACTTCTTTAAGCGGTATACATGTCATAATAATTGTGTTTCACTGGTAACGTTTTTGTGAATTTAAACTGTATTTTTGGTTCTTCTGTGTAGTATTTTCCTAGCAACAAGTAAGGGCAAAGCCAATTGAAGGAGATGAAATAATTGAGTGTATACAGGGAAGTGCACCGGTTACATCTCTAATGAGGTTAAAGCGTGTCTCAAAAACCTGCTCTTTCTTGATAATGAATTTATCTAAAATGCACCTGACACAAGCAATGAGATTTTAGCAGTAGCTGATTCTTTGCAATCCGTAGATATTGAAACATACGGAGATGTTTTGTTTAAAGTCCAATGTTCTCATACTTTGCTTCACTTCGGCTCTTCTTACATGCACTCAAGTACAAAGCATATCCTTATCTGGTGAATCATCTTCTTTTACAGAGGAGTTGAGTGTGCTATTGACACGTTTGACCACAGATAGATTGGTTGATAGGGGAGCTGCCACCTGTCCAAAATTTATTAGTAGTACGAAATCTTAATCTTTTGTTTAATTTTATAATATTTTTTTTCTGTCTCGTATATTTTAACTATTTATTTATATAAATTTTATATAAATCTCGTATAAATAAATATAAAATCTATATAAATAAATGACTAAATTTTATACACAAAATAAAATGCTATAATAGTCTAAGCCATACCCATGTTGAAGTAACCTACCCACATGCTTCAGACAAATGGCTTCTCAGTCTATTATTGACCATTTCTCACTCTTACTCTGGCCTGCATCGCGTGGTTGTTACTCTCGCCCTTTCCCTTTCTTAGGTGATTTCATTGTATATTTTTCGGATTATAATCATTAAAATGTCTGGATTTGAAATATATTATTATTAGTTTTGTTTAGTTTATAAATTTTATTAATGCCAAAAAGCTATATCCAATAAACATAAATTCATGAATATTTATTTATAAAGTGATTAAATAATGAGTCATTATTTGAAAGTTTTTAGTTGATTTATAATATTTTTAATTATATGTAAATTCACTTTAAAAATATATAATAGTGAATTATATATAAAATTAAAATTCATAAATTAAAATGACTAATTTGCATGAAATCAATAGATTTCTATAATTGTTATTTCATGTAATAATATATTTTTTTCTTTTTTTCTTAAAAAACCAATTTTGTCATTTCAATTTCAAGATAAAATAGTTTTCCGGATATATTTCAATTTCTCTTGTTATTAAAACTTTTCCAGTGAAAATCAGCACGCGAACAAGTAGTGGTGGTACGACAACGGCGCGTCAGCTTCGATTGCGTAACAAAAGACAGTAAAAGTGACTCACAACTCACCGTCCTTAATGGGCTTCAGGGTCTCTCTTCGTACTCTCTTTTCTTCTTCCAAATCGTACCATCCCTTCACTGTCCGCTACTAAGACACTGTTCTCTGCAACACGCACGCACAACTGGGACGTTCACTCCAAAACATAAGCGCAGAAGAACTCACAGGTTTGGTGAGGAGCTAGAGTAAGAGTTGAAAAAGGAGACCTCATTACATAAGACTGACAATAAAGTTAGTTTCTTGTTATTGTTATCCAAGTTGCTGAACTTAGGGGGGGAAAAAAGATCTTGTTCCTCCAACAATGTCATCCTTGTTGTAGGCGACAAGGTAATAATCTCCGCTTCAAGTTAGAAATTTTAGGCATACAGTTAATTGTGTTGTTTTGTTTTTTTGTTGCTTGGAAAATTGGCAATGGTTTTTTCTTATTTTGTTTCTGGTTTACGCGTTGCATCCAGCTCCTTTTTCGCTTTTGATCGATAACCATTTACATCTAGGTTCTTATGATAAGCGGGTCTGTCTTATGTTCTCTTTTTGTACCATTTTAATCTACAAGCTTCTCGTGAATTCCACCTTTTTATTTGGATTTTGTGATTCTGTTTTCCCTTTTCTTTCCGTTGAGTCTAAGAGGTTTTTTCTCTTTTTTTCTCTTTTTTGAAGCAGCACTTGATATGTTCTTAGCAACTTCATTTTTACCTTTGTTTATTGTCTAGGGCTCTTACTGGATCATAAATTGGAGCTTCTGGAATTCCGTAACTGGGAAGTGGTTCGGTTTTTTTTTTAATTGAAGAGCAAAACGGGAATGGACATACCTTTCAAGGGATGGAGCTGTGTATTTGATAGTCCTCAAGTTGTGCTAGTGGACAATGATATTGTGTTTTAAGTATTAACGATTTGTGGTGTCATGGAAGAGGACTGCGTGTACAGGTTGGGGTAACAGGATCAAGAGCAGGGTTCTTCTGTTACTTGGAGACCATTAATTTGTGCGTATTTACTGCTTTGCAGGGTTGATTTTCAGTTAAGGGATGATTTGGGTATTGGCTTTAAATTTCAGGGGAAACGATGTGATGCTTTTTCATAGGCCTAGAAGGCACCGCACTAGGTCAGGTTGAGTGGAGTACTTTCATTTATCAGGAAACCATTTGGGTTATCAGAGTTTGAACAGAACTTTTGAGCTGGAAGAACGATTTCCAGGGTAACTTTTGTTGTTGGATTGAACCAATAGTGTTGATAGTGTAAACATAGTAATTGTTTTGGTCGACTGAAGGTTTTGGTGAGCTTTGGGAACCAGCATCTCCTCTTGTTACTTTCAGTTATTTACCTGTGTCTGTGTAGAATACTAAAGCGTTGGTGGATTTTGTTATTTGTTGATGGTGGACATAAAACTCATGGAAGAGTATTGAAGCTGGCAATGAATGCAGGGACATGGATCATGAACAGGAGCATGGTTACTTGTCCACTCCTTGTTGGAACAGTGCTACTGGAAAGTGATCCAATCATTTTCTGTCACAGAAAGTGTTCATCCCCTTTTCTGTACTCTCCAATCAAGCTCCTTTGCAATGTCTCGTTGCTTTCCATTCCCACCACCGGGATATGAAAATAAGGCGAGGACTGATGATGTGAACCTGCTTAAAAAGGTTATTGCTGATATCGAACTAAGACTAGTTGATACATAAATTTGAACTAAGATAAGAGTAGAGATTACCTACCTTACCTGTGGCTTCCTGAATTCTGTTATGTTGATTGTTAGACAACATTGGCAAACCTTGGTGGCCTTCAACAAAACAGAAGATAAGCATGCAAGTAAAAGAGGAAAATTCTAGGAAATATAATCACATAAATTCCTACAGGAAATCTAACCTGCTAGAAAAAAGATGATTGTAATCTCTTCACTTGTTTGGTGATATGCACAAGATCCTTCTATTTGCCATTTTCTGGGCTTCTAGGTTACAAGTTCTCACATGGATGCTGTTTTGGCCTTGAAATTTGGGGGTTGGATGCTTGTAACCTCCCCCTTTCTGAAGACATGTTGGAACATACTGCTGTGTCATCAGTGATATCCACTTCTTTTGTATGCATGCTTGTGTATGTGTATTCATAATGGTGATCATTGGATACAACAATACTTGATATTCGCCTCCTTCAAACATGAGCCTCTTTCCCATAGCTAGATTAATTTTGTAGTGGACTTCTTTGAAACAACTTACAATATGCCAAGATCTGATATTTCTACCGGATGTTGTTCATTCATGCTACAGTTAGTGTGTGGAAGCAAATTTACATGTTTTTAAAAAAACTTCGTAGATATACTGAGCGCTTGATATCAAAATTAAAGAACTCGAATCTTGTGCAACATAACACGGATCTTTGAGTTTAGTGGTTATTGCAATTTAATTTCTTTTCCATACATGATACCAACTTTTATGGCTCTCAAGACAATATGCGGCTTTTGTTTGAATTGTTTGTGAAAAATTTGTGGAGTTCTTGATGAAAGGAATGCATGTTTGAATGTTTTCTCAAATGTCATCCACGAGGATTGTCTCATCTGTATTGTGCATGACTTCTGTCATAGGTAGCTTGTAAACTTTTATCGTTCTTGATGGTGTAGAGAGAGAGAGAGCATGCCATCTGCTTTGGAGTTTTGATCTTTTTGATCTCTCTTTTGCTTACACAGAACATGCATTCATTAATGCTTAGACACAAACTTAATGTGCTAGCAGTCACATAATATACATTTGGCTCCAGCTTATACATTTATGCATGTCTTTAGTTGAAGGACTTGTGAACTCCTTGCATAATTTTCAGGAAAATAACAGAGAAAGCAAACAGGAGAAAAAGCACAGAGAGAAGAGTGAAGGTAAGAAGAAGAGGGAGAAAGATAAAAGATGTGGAAGGCACAGGGATAAGAAAGAGAGAAAGGAAAAGCACAGAGAGAAGAAGGATAAAGATAAGGACAAAAGCAGTGTTTCAGATGAGAAGATACTTTCTGGTGAATTTCAGTATGCTAACACAGATCAAACAACAAATGAGAGAAAACTTTCAGAGAAATTTAAGGCTAGCAGTGGAGTTACTAGAAACGTAGATAGAAACTGTGTCTCAGTTGAAAAGAAATTTGCTGGCCGACATTTGGGCCGCAATGGTCAGGAGACCAAGCAGAGCAGCCATTTGGCTGCAACTAGTTCTGTATTTGACCAGGAACTGAGCAGGAGGAACAAAGTTGATGAAACGAAAGCTTTCAGCCAGCCAGTTGAGAAATTGAATGTTATAGAAGTCAGATCAGTTGCAAGCACTACTGCCATCTCGGCTGAAGGTATTGAAAAGAACAAGAAAGGGAATAATGGTAAGTCATATGGGCTGGACAGGGGGGATAACATGAGAATTACTGGAAATGCCTTCCATGCATTTCAGAATCCTTCTGGATTGGTTCAGACAAAAATTGACAGGGTGCCCAGACTAATGGAGAAGGATGATAGGAAGTTGGTGGAAATTAGAGGGAAGGTCAAGAAAAAGGAAAATAATGATAAACATAGAGATAAATACAAGGACAAAATTAAAGAGGAAAAGAGGTTAGAGAAGGAGAAAGACAGTGTAGAAGAAGAGGAAAAAGGGAACAAAGAATGTTTAAAAGAAAGCAACAAAGTGGACTTCTTAGGTAGTCACCATGTAAGAACCTCGCTTCTAGCCAAAGAAATCACCAAGAGTGCTATACTTCAGGAAAGTCTCAAGAAACGAAAGGAGTCTGATGCTAATGGTTTCTTGTGTGGTGAGTCGTATTCATTCATATTAAAACATCCTTTCCTGCCTATTTTAAGATGAGGAATGCCTTTCTTGGAAGAAGTTTTTGAACTGCTTACTTTGGTTGGTTTCATACAATTCCTCGAGATTTTGGAGTAGTTGCTTAGTGCTTATTTTACAATTATTTTGATGCATTTTAACTGGCAACATCTAGGCTTCTTGTCCACTGACAAGTTCTGCTTCCTTGTGACTTTTCCTTGCAGCTAATGATATAGAAAAACCCACTAAATTGCCAAAACCTTTATCTTCCTTGCATCTAGTCACGGAGAATGGAAAAATGGTACAAAGCTTCCAAAACTCCTCGCCATCTACATCAGGTGGGCAGGGGGCCACTCCTAAGATGAATGTCAGAGAAGGGAAGATAAATGGTGTGGTAAAAGATCAAGCTTCATCAGTTTCCTTATCAGCAAAGCCGATGTCCACTATGGCAGAACCTTTACTTGCAAATAGTCAAAAGTATCAAAATTTTGAAATGCTTGAGAAGAAACCCCATCCAGATTCCAAGTTTTTAAGTGAGGTGCTTAGTGTGCCTATAATGAAACAATGGCCGGAGTTCGATGATCAAGAATGGCTATTCCAGAGTGAGAATCCTCAACCCAAGAAACCAAAAGTGGGTACTGAGGTTGGAGTGGTAGCCCAGGTGTGGTCGGAGGCTCTGAGTATAGAGTCAGCAGATGTCTTTGCCATGCCATATGTTGTTCCCTATTGAATGGTTGTAGAACTGGCAGGGTTGCTCAATCTGATGAGATGATCCTCTTAGGATCAACACGGGGCAGAGGACAGCAGCCCTCAGATTGGGTTGGTTACTTGATTTCTTGCTGCATTCTTCTGATAACCCCTCTGTTGAGTGGATATCCTTAACATTCTTCAGTTTTGATTTTGAAAAATGGCACGAGCCACAATCTCCCACGAACTGTAGCTAGCTCTGGAGCAGCGTCATGAACAGGAGGCGGAGGGTAAGGTCTTTACCTCTTTGTCTGGGGTTACTAATTCATTAAAAATGTAGAATTGAATAAATGGCAGCTCTGGGTGAGGTTGCTTGGAAGAGATTATGAACAAGCTTGTGAAGTCCTTTTCATTCACTAAGAAGCTTGTGATGACCTCTATCAACTCCACCAATTTTGATGTAGCATACAACTGTTCTTCCCCAGAAATGTAAGAAGAAATATGAAAAGTAGTAGCATTCTTTTGTTCACCTTTCATATAACTTGATGTTTATAAAGTTGATATTTCAGCAGTTTGTGCCGTCTACTGGCAGTTTCACCTCTAAAAAAGGCGGCTCATAGCTTCCTCATTAATGTTTTTCTACTTTGGCAGTCTTTTCTAATTTGATGAAACATGCGATCTTTAATGTTTTTCTTAGACATGTTTCAGCGTTGGCTATATTAAGCTTTTGATCGTCTGGTGACTTTTGTATTGTCGAATTTGGACTCTAATTCTGTTCCACAGTTCGGAAACAGAATTAGCGAATGCACGTACCAATAGACCTTTATGAAACTCATGTCAATCTCAAAGTTGACAGAGAGTGAGAATAGCTAAAAGTTTCTTTACAGTAAGAGACAATACTACTTTTTAAGTACTAAAACTAATTAAGAAAAACTCTCAACCTTGGGTCAATTCATTCTGTTTTCTTAAGGGCTTGCCGAAGTTTGGGCCTTTGTCATGGATGAAGCGGTCAAGCCTCTAATATTCACAGGATCATGTTACTCAATGAATGGGTAACTAAAAGTTGACTAATTCTAATATTTTAAAAATCTAACTGAAAGTTAAATTAATAAAATAAAAAATTTAAAAGATTAAACTGGTAATAGATTGTCATAAGATCATGTTAGTCAATGATTGGAGTTGACTAAAATTATAATATTTTAAAAATCGTATTGAAAGTTAAATTAATAAAATAAGAAGTTTAAGATTTAAAAAGTTAAATTGGTAATAGACCGTTATATAATTAGCTACTTTAAAAAGAGATTGTTAAATAAAAATTAATTTACAAAAATTAAAAAATTAATGAATAAGTTAATCACTTTTTAATAACAAGAGTTATTAAAATAAATCAAACTAAAAAGTTAAAAATTAAACCAAAAATTTAAAATTTTTACGAGAAAATTGATCGAGCTAATTGAATTTTTTAATCATTAACTTGTTATGTATCTTCCTGTTAAATTATATATACAAAAAAAAAGAAGAAGATTTGGAACGACCATTGATGTGGCCTCAAATGTGGTTGGAAAGGTTAGCTAATGCTAATCTTATATTGGAGGGACCATGTTGGGTTTTAAATTGACTAATAATTGCATTTCGATTGTGTGATCTACACATAATCTAATTGCAATTTATTGCATGTAGTAGAGTCCACCCAATTTAATTCGAGTCACATTCTATCGAAATTATTGGTTTGAGCAGCTGACTTGATGCAATGTGATAGCGTTTTAATTAATTGGAAGTCCGAATTTATGGACCGTCCTACTTGCTAACTTAAATTACGCCATAGAAAACTAGCAACTTGCTTCCAGGGCTATCCAGCAATCAATTCCATGGGACATTGCGTTCACAAGATTAGATTGTACATCATAAAAAATTGCAGAACGGTAGAGAACTAACGAAAAGACGTACGTTTTAATATGGAGATTAGAAACAAAAATCTTTAATATGACAGATATCACATATCAGATTCTTAATGGAACCATGTAATGAAATTAGCTATTATTGTCAATGCTACCAATTATATGTGTATATAAATAGTAACGAGAATGACACTAAGGTTAAATTTAGGGGACAAGGTGCTTCAAATGAGATAGTTATGTATATAAATAGTAAGGAGAATGACACTAAGGTTGTAGTGGACAAGCTGCTTCAAATTAAATGAGATAATTACGTATACAAATAATGAGGATGACACGTAGCTAGAGTTTTAGTGGACAAGCTGCATTCCTTATCTAATCCAAGCCACTTTGGCATGAACAAGAGAATCGGGCAATATCTTTCAGAGGCCACAGTCCGTACAATGCCTTAATTTCGCTATCTTTCACTTTAGTTTTCGCTAGTTTTATCATGGAAATCGATAGATCCTCTCCTTTATGACAATCGTACGTACTGTATGTAATTTTTCTTTTTTTACAGAAACATTTTGATTGATATCTATAGTTTCTTTCTTCTGCAATAAAACCTGAAAACATCCAATTTGTGGCATTCTGGAGGTTGAACTCTCTTAAAAGAGATTATTTGCTTTAGTTTTCCTCCACCAATGAGTTGCATAACACGAAGAATATGTAGCTTGGCATGGGATGATCAGTCAAAGGTAGCATTATGCGGCTAGGGTTCCTGCAAGAAATGCAACTTTTTAAGATAATCGGAGTCTGGTTATAAAATGTTGACGGAGAGTCCCTCACGTGCATGAATGTTCAGATACATGAATTACGAAGTGCACATATGTACATGTATGAATTGATATCTTTGCCATCCAATGTAGCTAATTAGAGATTGTAGTTTGTCAACTTCGCAGTGGTACTCAGAAGCTTAGAACAGTATGTAAGAAAAGAGAGTATCTCTGTCTCTTTCTGACTCTGATCGCCATTTTGTTTCTTGATTATGTCATTATCTATGTGCAAAACAGTGATTTATTAAGGAGAAATTATTGCAGAAGGTAGGAAGATATATGGCGGTATCAGCCTATTCAATAGATCAAAGCGTTAGTTGGATCTGTATAATGACCAAACAAGAAAGTCGGATCAATAACGCCCTGTACAAGCTTGAATTGAAGCACAGTACGTACAAAGAAATTGCAGTTGGATTGAGCACAATCAACACTTTTACCGATGCAAAAGAGAAATTAATTGCTAGCCAGTCTGCCTAAGCAAATATAGTGATTACACTTCATCATCAACTGTTAAAAATAAATTAATAACGCTGTCAGGCAGAACCTCCAGGAGTTGGCAACTCACCAGTCACCACCACCACATGGGCATGACTCTTTCTTTAAGGTATGGACTCTTCCTGCCATGTCATGTGTTTTGAGTTTAGAGATCTCTGTCAGTGGCTCTAAATCTAAGGAACTTGTAAGCAGACCTTGAGAGGCAGGCAGTAGTTGGAAGTCCTTTTGGGTGTTATTATTCCATTATAACGTCCAGAGTATCTAAAGACATATATCATGTAGTGTAGTGTATGTAATGCACAAATTTAATATAAAAGACATAGGTATGGAGGTGGAGGCAGTTGCACATAAAGATCCTTTCAAAATTATTAATAATGCACCAACTGGAGTGAGGGGAGACGTTGCTACCACCATATTCTAGAGCAGCTGAGGAGTGACGGTGACGACGGCACATGAACATTTTTAAAGAAGACTGCGTAGGTGGTGTTCTGGTCCCTTAATTTGGTACGGAACAGCTCTATTTTCATCTTATTCTTCCAACATCCGCACTTAAAGCTACTCCCCGTACTTGTTTCATAAATATGCGCATGTACGAATACCTAAACCACCAATATACAAAGTGTATTCTCATTAATAAGTAGAACCTTGAAACTAGTAAGAGAGCTTCCTGTCTCTTTTAACCTTTGTAAAGTGTCATTCTTAATAGTAGTAGCATAGGCTTGGGTACAGACTAAAGCGAAAAAAAAAAAACTCTTATTTTGTCTTAACACAAATTTTACTGTTGCTATTCTCATTAATAGAACCTTGAAAGTAGTAAGAGACGTTCCTGTCTCTTTTAACCTTTGTAAGAGCCAACGGTTACTTTTGTGAGGTAGGTCAAGCTGTTGTTAATATTTTATGCAATAGGCTCCGCTTGGGTAAAGTAAAAACAGAAGTTGTTCTTATTTTATCTTATTTTATTTTTATGAAGGTTAAAAAGAGAGCTCTTTTAAAAAATAAAAAGTAAAATAAAGGTTAATTTTATTGTTCTTTATAAGTTTTATGAGAGTGGCCCTGAGAGATGTTCCGCCTGTCCTTACCTAGGCCAAGGTTAGTCAATTGATTTTAGACCACAGTCACCTACTTTTTTCAAATCCCCTTCAAATGTGTCGATCTAGTTAGACCTCAAATAACCTTTATTTATTTGTTTTCATTGATAATTAATAGATTTTTTGACCTTCCATTTTGTATTTTCATTAATATTCTATTGCACCTAAAAACTAAAACGATGGTTCTCAAATGTTTTTATTGTTGAGAAACTATGCTGGGATCTGATCCTGACTACAGTGAAATAATTACGAAACTTTTTTGTAATTTTTGGTTTCCCAAAAACTTAAATCAATTTAAATTTATATAATGAATAGCAAATAGATCATAACAAAGCATGAATCATAATTCATACCTTATTATGAAGCTTGATCTTTATCTTGTTCTATCCCTCAAACTGTTTCAAAAAACGATTTGTCTCAATCATTATAGTCACACAAGTATCCAATCTCTAACGGTATCTACAAAACAGGTTGAAAGAACTTTGTAACTCTTACAGAGGAGGTTAAGCAAGAAATGCTAACTTTATTAGAACTTAAGCCTATTTATAATAAGTTTTGGACGTTTTAGTAATTTAATTAAAATTTAATTAAAATTTTAATTAAATTTTAATTAAAATTACAAATAATTCTAATTAAATTTTAATAGAAATTAGAATTTAATTTTAATTAAATTACTAAAACATCCAAAACTTATTATAATTCTAATTAAATACCAATTATGTCTAAAGTAGATTCAATATCTCATATTGAACTTTATTTATTTAATAAATAAAGCATTATTCATATTAAAGCATGTTTTCTAGTTTTTCACTCTCTTTAATGAACTTGGATAAAGAATCATTTAGAATATTGTTCTCCTTTTTAAATGTCTCATTTTTATGCTTTAATATGAATAATGCATGACTATCATCAATCGTCATATTTTTAGATGGTTTAATGTTATGCAATTCACTTTTATCTTTTTATTCTCATTCATGCATGCATTTACCTATTTTCAAACATCCTTGAGATTAAAGCATAATTTATTCCTTTCTTTTTTACTCATAATTTCTAAACTTTCAGTTAATTCATCATATGTTAAATCTCTATTAATATCACACAAATTAGAGTTAGATGTTACCTCATCATTATTTATAATTGTAAAGTACTTACAAGCTAACTCTCCTTTTAAATGCTTTATTTTGGATTCACTTGCGTCATCGAAAGTTGTGGCATTAAGTGCTTTCTTCTTGTTTTTTTTTTCCTTCTTATAGTTTATTTCATACTTGTCTTTACCTTTGAATAAAGGATATTATGACTTTACGTAAATTATGTTTTTTTAATTCAAAATAAATAATGTGAAAAGATTCGCATTTTGAATCACCTTTACTTTCTATGAAGTCATTTATTTTGGAAAATTTCTATCAATTCAAAACCTTCTTGAATTTCCTAGTCATAAAGGTGAGGTCTTCATCATCACTTTCATTGATAAAAGTCTCTTCTTAACTTGATTTCTCACTTGAAACTTTGAATGCTAAGTCCCTTTTTTTTAGAAGCCTTGTATCTTTTTGCTTCTCTTAGAGCCTTATTTCTTATGAGGAAGGATCCAATAATTTCCTCCAATGATAGTGTTGTTAGATCTTTGAATTCTTGTATGCTCATCACTTTAGCTTCCTATGTATTTGAAAGTAACCTAAGCAGCCTTTTTACTATTTCAACATTAGTACATGTCTTTTTAAGACTTTTAAGAATATTAATACTAGATATGCTTTTATCATGCTTTATTTGAAATAATTTATATTGATATGTGAGCATGTTCACTTTTCTTTCATTTACTTGATTTGTTCCCTCATGTATAATTTTCAAAGTGTGTCAAATTTTTTGAGTTGTTTCACACATAGGTATCTTATTAAATTCATTTTTAACATACAGATTATTCAGGAACATTAACCTCTTATCTTGAGATTTCTACTATTCCTATAAATTGGGAAATTTTTATTATCTATAATTTTCTTAGATATAAAGAGACCATTTTAAACTATTTCTATACACTTGTTAGCCTTTAATAGCTCCCAAAAAGGGAAGGGGTAAAATGGATGTTTATAAAATTCAACAACTTTTCTAACCAATGAACTCGAATTTAATAACAATACATATATATATGTATATAAAGTGATTGCTTAACATAAATCAATCAAAAAATTTAACAATAATATAAAATGATAGGAAAGAGAGAATGTAAACCAATTAATAATGGTTTGACAAATAATCCTTGTTTACGTACTCTCAAGATTCCTCTTATAATTTCACTGTAGTTCTTCTTTCAAAGCGAATAATAACTTTTATGCAATCCATTTTCGACAAAGAGGAACTCTTACAATATTCCTTCATGATGAAGAGGAATTTCAATACCACTCAGAATACCCTCAAGTATAATAATATAGTGCCTTAATCAAATCTTACAACTCAAAACGCATCGCTTTATCACTTGATAACTTTAAAGAGATTTACTCACAAAAATTTAAGACAAATTATGCTCAAATATTGAAAAGCATTTAGAAATATGTGTAAAGACACAGTAATACTTTTTACGTAAGAGCCAATGAGAAAATCTGTATTTCTAGGATTTTGAGAACCCCTACTAGGTGTAAATAAGATATGTTAGAGTTAAAAAAACTAAATATTACTATAGCTAGCTATAGAGCATTGGTCGACTAGTATAACATATTGGTTGATGAGTGTGCATTGAATGTACAAATTTGCTGGTTGTCGAGATAATGTTCAACCACTAGACATTTAGTTGACCAATATATAAACCAATATTACTACAAATTCTCATTATATCAAATTTAATAACTTTAACTTATAAGTTGACTAATCTCATAAAAAACATGATTTTAACAACGCCAAGTGCTTTAAAGAGTTTTTGAAAGATTAAGAGGTTTTTTTCTTTAAAACAAAAGCTTTTTAACTCCTCTTAATGAATAAGAAGACTTGACGCAATTTTTATGCATAATGAGCCTTTGATATTAACCTAATAAATGGAGATTATAATTAATATTATAGACTATAAAATATTAAAATGACCTTAATGTGCCTTAATCTTTTTTTTTTCTTGACTTAGTCTTCACCTTGTAAATTGTAAAGTTCATCTTTTTTCTTAAATCAACTTCATGAACTATCTTCTTTAGTTTATGACTACATCTTGTTCCCATATTCCTTCTTATCAAAATAATAAACCCGTTATCAAAACATCGATTAAAACCTCCTTTGATTCAACACCTTTTATAGCATGTGACTAATTTTGCATGAATATGATCATAAAGTAATTTTGACTTAATTTACTAATAAAATTATTTATTTACTTAATTTTTAATGATATTCTGGATGCTTGTTTATACTTTCAAGAATGTTATGACATTGAATAAAATGTATTTTTCATTTTCAATTTCAATGCATATGTTCACAAAAAATTATATTATTAGCACTAAATTGTGTAATGGATGGTCATATTTGTAATTGAATATTGTCCCAATAAAAAATATGCTTATATATATATTTTTAAAAAAATTGAAAATATGAATATATCTCTTTAATATTACAAAATTACATGAATGTAACTACACACTCAAGTAATCTTCCCAACATTTTGCTCAATAGATTGGTAGGTTCCATAAGCTATGATCAACAGTCTTAAATGCTTAAAGAAGTTACATTTGAAGAGATAAGGGAAGTAGTGTTTGCATTCTATCCTGACAAGGCCCTAGGACTAGATGAGTTCATTACAAGGTTCTTCTAAGAGAAATGGACTGTCTTACAAACTCAAGTAGTAAAGGTTGTCCAAGAATTTTTGAGAAGTGGTAGATTGCTTAGTGAAATGAATAAGACTAATTTAGTCTTGGTTCCTAAAATCCCTAATCCTAAATGCTTAAATGATTACAGACCTATCGCATGTTGTAATGTGATGTATAAGATTATTGCAAAAATTCTTGCTAATAGGTTGAAAGTTACCTTATCTAGCTTAACCAATCCAAGTCAGGGTGCTTATGTCCCAAGAAGAAGGATGGGTGATAACATCATATTTTCTTAGGAATTGTTTAAAGACTACAAATCAAAAGAGCAAATCAAGAGTTGTGCACTCAAGATTGGTTTCACTAAAGCTTATGATACCATTAAATGGAGATGTCTTATCAACTCTCCTCATGCTTTTAGATATCAACATGAGTTCATCAAATGGATTCACTCTTATATAACATTTGTTTCTTACATAGTATTGATGAATGGAGAACATTCTCAACTTTATATAGCTGTTAGAGGAATCAGACAAGGTGATTCACTTTCCCCCTATCTATTTGTCATTGCTATAAAGGTACTACAAAAAATCGCTCAAATATGTATAGAGCAAAACATGAATTTCAAATTCCATTATAGATGCAGTGGTCTTGGATCTCATTTGCAATTGAATTATTCATGCTATATGCTAGCGATTCTATTTCTATTGGGACTCTTTTGAAAGCTTAGCAAACATTTTAGGAAGTCTTTGGGCTCAAATTTAACCCAAGTAAGAGTGTTGCCTACCTATCTAGACAAAGTTGTGAAAATTTGATGACTGTGATAGTTGATGCTGGACTCATTATACACCAACTACCTCTCACTTATTTGGAAGTTCCAATTTCTACAAATCATCTTAATGAAGCTAAATGCAAACCTCTCATAGAAAAAGTTAGTAGAAGATTTTCTTAATTGAACGACAGATTCCTATCATATAGAGGTGGATTACAATTGGCCATCACCGTTCTTAATAATTTGAATATCTACTGGTTATCATATCTAGCTATATTTAAGGGAGTTCTAAAAAAATTGATAGAAATATTAGAGATCTGATCTGGCATAGATAGAATTCAAGTGGGGGACAATTATCCAAAGTTAAATGGAGTGTCATATGTCTTCCTAAGCATTTATAATTTAGATAAACTAAATCTGAATAGATGTTTAAAGTAGTAAATAAATATTGACCTTATTTGCTAAATCACCGATCACTACAAGGAAGATGTTAATTGGCGACGGAAAATCACCGACGGTCTTGAAACCGTTACAATTTCCGACCGAAAAT
>JAOTIZ010000005.1:9987999-10001589 GCA_027123425.1 Erythroxylum panamense
CACTTCATTGTTTGTTTTGTTTGAATTTTGTATTAATTGACTATTGGATGATGTTATGAATGTGATTGATTGTGTTGGTTTCCGAACAGAAGGTCCGATAAATGTGATGTATGAATAAAATATTGAAGTGCTCCTTGTATGTGAATTGGATGAAATACATGATACATGACTTGGTTGTTAAATTCCGAACTTAGTTCCGAAGGAAAGTGTGATCATGCATATAAATGATAAAGTGATACTCAACTCTAATGTTAAATGTCGAACTACGGTCCGACGATTTGTGAATGTGAGTGAATGAGAATATGCAAATGTGATTGAGACATTCCATTTTATAAATGCATGAAACATAATAGAATTGTGACCAGAGTAGCCACCGATTAGAGCTTAAAACTCAAAGTGTGAAAAGAGTCTCGAGCTCAAAAAGGGATTCAGAGCTTAAAGCTCAAAGTGTGAAAAGAGCTTTGAGCTCAGAAAGTGATTCAGTGATTCAGAGCTTAAATCTCAAAGTGTGAAAAGAGCCTCGAGCTCATAAAGTGATTTAGAGCCTCAGGCTCAACATTTAATGAGCCCGATATCTAATAAATACGGGACAGTTTAGGCACTCGGTCACAACAAAATAATAAATAGAAAGTCGGTCTCATGCACACTGCATATGCATAATATGAATGATTAAACTGTATTGATTGTGAAATGTGAAATGTTGTGAATGTGTTTATGTGTTATGTGGCTGGGTGAGCCATCGATGATGGTCACTTATTAAGTTTGCAAAACTCATCCAAAATTTGCAAATATTTTTCAGGATCAGAAGAATACTCTGTTACACAAACGGGGGTATCCCTATAACATATAAGTAAGGGATAGAAGTCGGGATCAATTCGTGTCTGCATTAGTATTTTCTTATTTTTGTATAAATTTGTATTCCACAATTTCTGTAAAATAATGTATTCTGAAATTTTTGTATAATGTGTATACAAAGATTTTTATGGTGGAATGTAAAGATATTATGACTAAAATGTTTTGTATTTGTAATGGTCCCCAATTGGCTATTGAAATTATATTGATTGTATTGTGTTGATTGAAATATTTATGAATGAAAGTGGGCCCGAATTGGTTATTATTTCCACATATTATGTTTGTGGTTTCAAAAAAAATACTGATTTTTGAATGATGAGTGCTCTAGCATGCCACTCTCGCAGAGCACGAACTCGGATATCACCCAAGATGTCAGATACATGTCTTGCAGGAGTGGGGTGTTACATAAACTGTCTAAGATCATAAACCAACTCAAATATGGGAGCTTCTGAGCCTAGTAGATTTTTGTAGAAATTCATGGCTTCTTTAGCTATATCATCTTGTCCGAAAACATCCACACCAGCTTCAGAATGGAGGTGATTATGTTGACATTCTTTCGAGCTAACATAGAATTGAAGAACTTAGTACGTCTATCTCCATCTTTTATCCAATTAATTCTAGCTCTCTGCTTCAATACAAAACATTGATTATCCACCACTTCCAAATAATTCTTAAGAGCTTTCTTCTCCGCTATAGCTAGAGCACCATCCAAGGGATTCTCTGCTAATGAATTTTGAATAGATGAGAGTTTATCTCTAGCTATTTCAATCTCCTTAGAAAGATTCAGACCTCTCTTACAATTAAGAATCTTCAACTCCTGTTTTATAGTCTTGAACTTTTGGATACATATGTACTGCTTAGTCCTACAACATCCATGCTCCAATCCCTTCTATATTGCTTCTTGAAATCCCTTCATGTTAACTAGAAAATTGTTAAATCTAAAAGGATGATGGACTCAGGTGGTAGTGAACAAGTTATCAATCTCTATAGGAGTATGGTCTGAGATACCAGGGTCTAGGAATTTCGCAGAGCTTCTTGAAAAAGTATGTAGCCATTCCGCATTTACCAAAGCTCTATCCAATTTTTTTTCCTGATGTGCCAAATGGAGCTTTGTTTATTTGTCCAAGTAAACTTATGACCTTCAAATTTTAGATCTATAAGTTCCACCTCTTGCATACAATCAAACATATCAAATGAGTAGTTGAGTAGGTTATAATTGCCTTCAGCCTCTGATATAAACAAAGCGGTATTAAAATCCCCACAGACCACCCAAGGGGAATTTAATGAAGCCTCAATCCTTCTTAGGTAATTCCAGAGGTCAGATCTTTAGAACACAATGTTAAATCCATAGACAAAAGTAGTTAAAACCTAAGAATTTTTCATTTTAAAAGAAAGCTTAGTGTGAATATGTTGCTGACTGGATTTAGAACCTCCACTTTCAAGTAATCACCATCATAAGTTATAATAATCCTTCCATATACATGACTTTGATGGTTTGTAATGAATTGCCAGTTGCTACCTAGACAAATCAATTGATTCATATTAACTTCTCTAATTTTAGCTCCAACATACAAAAAACCCAAGGCTTTTCCTTTAGCACAAAATCCCTTAAAACATTAAGCTGGCAAAGATTATTTATTCCACGCACATTCCATACAATCAAAGTCATAGGCAATTTGTTTTCCCATTGGAGCTTTTCCTACTGCTCCTAATACTTTTTTAAGAGGTGACCTGATCAAACTGCACATCTTGAATATTACCATTTTGTAAATCAGCCTTTGATAGACCGTGTTCATTATGTTGAACAACCGAAACTCCTTCATTTAGAATACTACCACTAGTTTCTAGAACATTTCCTCCTTTATTTACAGAAATCTTTTGATAAATTTTGTTGAACTCCTTTCAGTTGAATAGAATCAGGGCTATTCTCCTTTGAAATACACTCCTTTATTTTAGGGAGGCATTAACTGACTAAACCGTCTCTTGGCTTTCTACTAATTGTTCTGCCTCCCCGGTTTCTTTGATTTCTTTAGACTCATTCTTTTCCATACTCATTACTTCCCAATAGTCACCTTTAATGAACACTTTACCCGTCGGTTTTCATTCTTTGCCTTGAGCTTTAAGAGACGGTTTCCATTGGTAAGTCACCAAGACTTTGTCTTCTCTAAGAGAGTTTCATCAACCAACCTTAGAATAGGGATACTATCCTTCATTTCCTTAGAGATATCCACACTCACGCATAATCGAGCAATCCAACTCTTTTTCTCAATGCAATATTTTCATCCATGCATATAGATTTTCCCAAGTTGCTCGCAAGCATACTCAACCCTTTTGTAGTCCAATACTCAAAAAGGATATTGTGAATGTTCACCCATAGGGGTATGCTCTTCATTTTGATTTTTCTAACTCCATTCTCGGTTTCCAATTTTGGAGAAATAATGGAGGTTGAGAGATATGCCATGGGCCCTCTTCTATTACCTTTTGAGCTTCCGATTTGAAAGAAAAAGTAAAGATTATATTATCCTTGTCAGTTAACATTACCTCTATTAGACCTTTTCCTTTCCAGTTTCTCGAAGCTCTTGCTTGTATAACAGGAAAAGTAGGCCTTTTGTCCATGAAAATTCCAACAAGAGTAGCTTCCCATGTCTTAGCTCCCTGCTATAAAACATCTAGGCTAGGAGCCACCATTAGCTTACCATCAATCTCCACCAGAGGGCTAAACACCAAAGAGGAGTCAAAGTTATCTCCAACGACTTGTTTCCATGTCTTTCTAGGTCCTTTGGCTATGTCTCCAACAGTTGGGATAGAAACATTGGGTGGAGTAGCAGTGGTAGAGTGAGGGATAGTTGTAGAAAAGGAAGAGCAAGAGGGAAGAGCAGCAAAAATTTTAGAAAGAGAGGGATAGGTTGAGTTAGGATTAGGAGAGGTGGTTTGTTTGATGGTTGAAAGAAGGGTTCGAAAATCAGTGTCTGTTTATGATTTAGAAACTAATTCCTCTCTGGTTGTTTTGCCAGTTTGTGCAAGAGATCTTGAAGAGCAAAGGGGCAAAGCTAGGTTTTAGGGTGTGAAAAAGAGGGCAGATCTATGGTTTGAAGAGCGAAGAAAGATGTTTAGTAGGAAGTAACACTATCTGATAAGACAGTGCCAGGAGATCTACAAGGATGGGAGGGGTTGAATGGATAAAAAGAAAAGGATAAGTAGGTTAAGCTGGCTTCTGGAAACCCAGATTATCGGATCTTGATCGATTTAACCATCAATATCAACCAACCGCTCTCACATTCATCACAAATTAAATTAATTGATATTAATTCAATTTGAGGGGATTAGGCATACGAGGGAAGGGAACATCTTTGTAAGCCATGAAAAGATGTAATATAACACATATAATTTAATGGGTTAATTATCAAAAAACTCTTAAACTTTACTTAATTTCGCAATTATAGTCTTAAATGTAAAAAGTGGTAAATAAATACTTGAACTTTTAATTTTTATCAAATATAGCCTGATTTTAATGTCTCCTTTAATAAAGCTGACGTGCCATATGTAGGATGTCAGATGTAAGTCAACTTCTACATCAGATTATAATTAAATTAAATTAATTGTTATTAATTCACATTAAGGGGATTAGGAATATGAGGGAAGGGAATATCTTTGTAAGCGATGAAAATTCGTAATATAACGCATATAATTTAAAGAGTTAGTTACTAAAAAATTTTAAACTTTACTCAATTTTACAGTTATAGCTCAAATTTTCAAAAGTAGCAATTAATCCTTGAGTTTTCAATTTTCTCAAATATAGTCCGACGTTAATGTCTCCATTAACAAAACTGGCGTGACATACGTGAGATGTCATATGTAAGTCAATTTTCATGTTAGATTGAGGGAATTAGGCATATAAGAGAATAGAGTAAATGGATAAGAAAAATAAATCATCCAAATCGAAAATCAATCTCTATACAAAAATGTACATAAACCTTACAAATCACGGTGAGACAATAACCTCTGTTCTTTTTGTCTTTCGTTCTTCTTTTTGCTAATAAAAGTTTATGTTTCTTATTTTGTTTTCTCTTATGCACCTTATCACCTCCCATTGAAAACAACTATAGCAATTTGACAAATAATTAACAATGCTCTTTCCACAGAAGACATTTATTATGATAACAGATGCTCCGTATAGAAAGATGATGCTCTTAAATTTAATAGTGACAATAAGTTGCTACTTTCAACATAACTTATATTGAATACCCTCCATTGATATATTGCTAACCATGCCAGAGGATGCTTCCTCACACCACCTATGGAACCTTTTAAGAAACTTCCTCCTTCTTTAATGGCTTCCTTTTTGTTTTTCCCTTTACATGCCCTCTCACTCTCCAATTTCTACTTAACACCAACAAAAACGTCATCTTTCTCTTCTTCTTCTTCTTCTCTCTTTGAACCCAAATTTTCACACTATCACTAACTAAACTTTAATGGATTCTCTGCATGAATCTTCAACCTTGGAACTTTTAAGACAACACCTATTAATAGACTTCACTTCTATGAATAATTTCACGTTCATTAACAACCTTGAATTATACACCTCTAATTCTAAGCAACCAAAGCCCTTAAAAGGTTTGGCTTTAAGCAACCAAAAACTCACGATATCAAACATAACCATACCTCCTATAATCGCGATGGTTAACAACAGAATCGAGACTGTAAACTAAGAGAAGCATCATAAAGGTACTTGTCAACGACCATAAGTCAAGTATACGGAGGAAATTTGGTAGTCACTATAGATTGAGAATTTTTTAAATTGAGAGAAAGTAAGTTCAAACAAAAGAAAATTAGGATTGTGTTTGGGTGAGTGAAAAAGAAGAGGGACTTCAACCATCATCAAAATCAATTACCATAGGGTTTTAAGTCAGTGGCAAAAGAGGGAAAAAGGGTAAGATAGGGTTTTCTTGTTCGATTAATTTAATTTTATCAAACAACTCATTGGTTGGAAGTCCTCACGCGTAAGATATACCAAGAAGCCGTTTAATATTAGATTTTACTATTGACAGTACTTCTGGTCAAAGTCTAAGTTCTCAGCAATCCCATGCTATCCAAAAACCGATCTTTTTTTTTAATCACACAGAGGAACAAGCACACTAGCTAAGACAAAGCTCTAGAATATGGCGCCCCATGCGTGTCTCGCTGCAGCAACTCAAGAACTCCGAGAGGGGGCTCACGAAGAAAGTGAAAACCTGAACTCCAGAGAAACGCGACAACGGCCAATCTGTCAGCGCACTGATTCCCTTCACGATAGATGTGTTGAAGGTGGATCTCCCAACTCTGATTGAGAAACCGTCGGATACCTGCCACCAAAAAAAGATTATCAGTCAGAACAGTATTGAAAAACGAGAGGATATTAATTATCTCAAGCGAGTCAGTTTCGACTACAATGCGTCGAAAACCCATGTCCCAAGCCAATTGAAATTCGAAGTAGACGCCTTATAGTTTTGCAGTCAACGGTGAACCCCGGCCCAGATTCTACTGAAACCCGGCACACCACTAGCCCCGACAATCTCTGACTAACCCCCCAGCAGTGGCCAGTAAACCCCTTTGTTGTACGGCGCCATCCGAAACATAAAAGATTATGCTAGTTGGAAGCACATCAAACCCTATTGCAAGTACTTTGTTCTCGTCATTCTCAGACTATTCTATCGGAGAATTTGACTCTTAGAACTGGACCAAACGCCACCTTACTATTCATGGTCTCCACCATCTCAAGTTGACGCCTTTCTCCTGTTGCAACTATAAACTCTATCAAGAGAACTCCAATAGTTATCTACAAGGTTTTCGCAGAGCCTTTTCAAATAATAACTTGGGAAGATTGGATCTTTCACATTGTCGAAAGGAAGAGTTTTACACTTTAGTTGCACCCAGAAAGCTTGCATCCAAACATTAGAGGACAAGGAAGTTGCATTCTGCAGCTTGCTTTTCAGTGTTTAATAACTTGCGAAGATTTCAATATTTAATAAAAATATTAATTAGTAAAAAAAATATTTTACATGTGACAATCACATACTGCATACAACAAGTTAACGTGGTGTAACACATCGATGTCCTTAACAGAAAATTTAATATCAATCAATTTTTACAACAAATTGAAGATTTAAATATTTTAATTCTACTTTTTAAACTTCAGATTTATATTGTAAAATTGAGATAAATCTAAGATTTTTTTTAATTTACCATTTAAATTATATTTTTTGGCTCATAAAATTTAGTTAATGAGATTAGCCTACTAAATCATCACTCTTAGCAAATATTTCTCTCAACTGATTAGCCTTCTCAATCCCAAACCTTTCCTTGATTTGATTTTTGGAGAATGACTTAGTATGAACTGCCGGTAGTTCATAAGATTCATCCAATATGAATGTAAATGAATTGTATTATAATTAAAGCTTTAACTAATGATCATCACTTAGTAATCAGCAACTTGGACGAAATTAGAGACCAAAAACATTTATCGGGTCCATGTCTAGTCTTATTATATGCATACTCTCATTATAAACATTATCAATTGCAGCTCTTAATTTAACTAAATATTTTATGCATAAAGTGAATTTAAACTCATTCTCTTGACATCTCATGCAATGTGAAAGTTAACCTCTTGACGTCTCTTACAATGTGAGTTTTTCCAGCTATGAATTGAAATCCCAGTTCGAGAATACAATAAATATAAAGCAGAGCAGACTGAATACCAGGATATGAACCAGAGGCAGAACTTTGACAAAAATTTATTCTGATGCGGCCAGTTACATGCAAACTTGGATGCCCCTTGGCTTCTAGCTACTGAATAGAGCTCGACTTCTAAACTACCAGTAGCTCACAGTTCCAATGCTAGCTTACATCACTGCATTCTACTTTTCGGCAGCACGCTAGCAGCAGCCGGTGGCCGGAAAAAGTGAGAGAAAGAGAGGATTTCTAATCGGAGTTATTTGAACTTGGGTCGCTTGGGCAAGCTGCTGCGAGAAGGAGCACGAGACTTCCCCAAAGCCTTTATCTTTCTTCTGTTCCTTTCCTCCTCACTGTCTGACTCGTCACCTTTTTCCCTGTCTGCATTGCTTGCTTCTCTCTCCAACTCCTCCCATGTCTTGCCCTTTTCTTCTTCTGAATCCGCCCCTGAACCCTCCTCCTCCTCATCCTCAGATTCCACCAGTGATGCACTGTCAGAGTCATCATCTTCCGATTCAGACTCAGGCTCTGCTTCTGATGGTTCATAGCCCTGGTCTGACTCCTCTGTATTATCAGATTCTGAATCACTAACTTCCATGTTCAAAAATTCCCATCCCCCATCATCAATGAAGCTCTGGGGGTCATCAGTGATAGTCTTTAAAATCTGCCGCCAGTTAAGATTTAACCTGCTCTCATAATACTTTATGTCTGTCGTGTCCAGCCATTCCTTAATGCCATCAAGTGCTGTTGATGGGATAGAATCGATCCTAAGTACATCTCGTTTGAAGTCCTTGAACACAATGGTCATATCAAAGTTTTTCTGTCCAAGGCCGACTCTTTCCAAGTTTACAATCTCAATTTCACTCAGGGTGACAACAAGGAAAGGAGTCTCAATCAGCTCAACCAAGCAGCCAGAAGTAGGGACAATGAAGGATGAGGCCTTGAAAGGCACACCGTGGAAGCCAAGCTCCCTCAAAGGCTGATCAAACTCAAGGTCCAGGCCACTAAATTGGGGCTGACTCCAAAGATCATTTACGCGATTCACAAAGCTCTGGAAATCCATATTGATCTTGTTCTTCCGATCCCTCTCTCTTTGTTCTTCTTCAATCTCATCAGGATCATAGGCAGACCTCTTTCCACCTCCCAAAGTTTGAACCACGTCCATCACCTCAACATAAAACTGGACATCCTTGGTTTTCTTATTTCCAACCATAATATGGTTGTGAAGATGGAAGTGGAGAAGAGTGATCATCTCCTTCTCTGCAGGTTGAAAAAAAGCATGCTTGATATTGGCAAACATAATATCTACACGCTCTTCAGCTCTACTTGTAGAATATCTGAATCCATTAACATGAGCTTCCAGGGTCCCAGGCATTTTCCTTCCTCGGCCACCAAAAACAGGACGAATCCAGAGGTCTGTTAATCTAATTGGCTTGAACCTGTTTCCAGCAATCTGAAGCTTCTCCTGAGTTACCAAGGTCGCCCTCTCAGCCCTCTCAGATTCCCTGGCCACAACATGCCGCCTGAGTGTCTTAATCAGCTGAACCACCTCACTTATGTGCCTTGGGTCCTTAGATCTGAAGGAGACCTCTTTCAGGTAAATAGCTCCTTGAGATTTCAATGAATTTGAGTCATGCGGACTGAAGGGTGTCCCCGGTACATTAAAGATTATCCTGATGTAGCAATTTCGATTAGTATCTTGTTGGCTGGAAACAGTCCTTATTGTAGCAACATGGAAAGGCACTACACTGCCATATATAGGTAAAAGAACAGCCTCATTCTTTTGGTCAATCTGAATCATTAAGTCTCTTGATGGAGGGATATCATTCACATTTTTGTAGGCAGTCAAATCATTTGAAGTCCTTGCAGCAGCACGATTGTGTCCACCTGCACTCTCTTCACCAGCAAGTCGCCGAGCAGTTTCTTCATTCTTTTGACGGGCAAGTTCTGCCTGATGTTGCCTTCGAAGTTCTTCCTTCGAAATTTCACCATTATCTGATCTTAATGTAGTCTTAGAAATGAAGTTTGCTGAATGATTTGCCTCAACTTTAGCCTTAGCCTTTTCTTCTTCCTCGTCTTCATTGAATGAATAAGCTACCTCCTTCACAGCTTTAGAGCTCTTTGAAGTCACAACCTCAGGATTTTGTTCACCTACAATAACTGTATCTGCAATCAACAGAGAAAAATTCTCGATCTTCGGGTTATTAGAGTTATTATGCAAATTCTGAAAACCAAGCGACACGTTGAAAACCATGCTTGGTTTTAGAACTCGATCATTCTTGGAATTAATATTCAGTCCTGATTCCCGGAACTCCAGACCAATGCCTGTCCCAGCAGATTTTGTCAAATTTGGAACTAAGTCAGGAGCCTCCTTTTCAACCACTGAAAGGGCTGCTTGATAAGCTGCATTCACTTTATTCCCAGGCTTTAAAGCACTAATTGCTGCTTCATGTGCCCTAAGAAGAACTTCATAAGCCTTACTCTGCAGTGGATTGGCATCAATCAGGAATGTTCTAGCAAGATTTGAGCAGTAACTATTATATCGTGATCCAACTGCACATATAATCACACTGGCGGAATCATAGTAGAGGTACTCGTCATTGCTGGTAGCACTGGGTCTCAGATCAAACTCCCCTCCACTCTGAAATATTGGGGGATAACATATATCAACAGCCTCTGCCTTCAACTTTGCTTTAGCTTTAGTAGGTTCCATGATGGCTTTCTCTGCCTCATCCATCAACGAAGAATGGCTGACCTTTTTCTCTTCATCAATAACATTCTCAAGCTTCGGGACGACAACATTGTTCATCACATTGAAAGTCAAATATGCAGCTTTCTTTATGTTGATGAGCTCACCACCATCCTTAACAGCAAAAAGGTCAGATAACCCATTGGTAGCATCAGAAAGCTGGAAACCACTGCTTTTCAATTTCTCGTCCCAAAACTTCAGAAGATCTCCTTCAGGAGCCTCTCTGGCAATGTACCCAAGAACAGGGGAGTTCTGTCCGTCAGCCTTTGACTGAGCACGAATGGCACGAAAAATGGCTTCCATTAAAGCAGCTCCATTGTCACCCTTTGCCTTCACATGCATAACAACATCTACATCCACAGCTTCCTTGGCATGTTTCTTCACAACTTCTAGCACAGAGATCTTCTTCTGGCTACCTAAAATATGTATCTGCTTCTTCATAAAAATCATAATTGTCTCCGGAAACTCATACCCAAAAAACCAAATATTGAGAGCTGACGATTTGAGGTACCGCAGATCATCTGAAGGAGGTGGCGTTGCTATTGCAAGGACATCAGCAGATCCCCATAGCTCATCCTTGTTAGCCTTCCAATGCGAATAAAGTGCCTCCAGTCTTGTTTTAAACGTCACCACATCAATACTATATGGATTTTTGGCCCCATTTGGAGGTTGCGCGTTACCTTTCCTTTGCTCAACCATTGAAACTGAACCGTGTCTGCAACAATCAAGTATGACCAGAACTAGAGAGTGAAAAATTACAGAAGTAAACTCGATCCTAAAACAACATATTATAACGTCTAGAAGCAAAAAATTAGTATCGACGAAAATTTTCAATGAAGAAAAACCTAACAAATTATGGTGAGAAATGAAGTGCAATAGAACAAGGGAAGAGGTAAAATAAAATTGGGGTTCACATTCAACTTAAAAAGAAATAAAATACAATGAGGTATATTCTCAATCATAAATTAGGGTTAGGGAGTTGCGCTAACCTAAAACACTTGAACAACTTGAGAACACATTAGGAAATGAACAAGAAAAGAAAACTCACGTCTATCTGCTCTGCACTTGACGGCGAGACCAAACAATGAACAGAAGAACTTGAGAGGCAAGTCAAATAAGGGACGGAAATGAAAATCAAGGGAATGGTGGTTTAATCTGGGTTCTCTCTTTATTTTTCCCCCTTGGATTTGGAGGAGTCCAGAAGAGGATGGAGGGACGGTTTTTATATGCTCCAGGGATGGGTATCGTAGGAAATTTGGGTTTTACAAGGACATTTTAGGTATTTTATTTTGTCCAAGCAGATAGGATTACCTAAAACGGCGTCTTAAGGTCGTTTAAAGACCGTCGTTTTGGTTAGATGATTAAAAAGTGGCGGGAAATAGTTTACAAAATCTGTGGGTTATGGCGGGGAAACTGTGAATCTTATGTTTTGGATCTGCTTTTCAGCCAACCAATAAGAAACGGTAGAGCATTAATGCATCTCATGATTATGTATGAAAAATAACACCATATTTTATACGTATGAAAAAACTGTATTTACAGATAGTTTATAATAAAATTTAATTTTGAATAATTAGAAATATTTTTGGCAAATTAAATACGATCTTATTACCTGACTTTTTGGTAAAAATGAAATGATTATGACTATTCTGCCATTTATCTATATGGACAACCTCTAATTTTATTGAATTGTATGAAACATTTAAAAGCCCCGACTTATTTTCTTAGAACAAGCACAGAGCAACGGAGCTCAGCGGCTTCCATGGTAATTAAAAAGGAGAAATAAAAAGAGTGAATTTTGAAATTGTTGGGATCACGAAAAGAAGATGGATGTTCTAACTTCCATTTCAAATTATATTGTTACGGTTTGATTTAATGACAAAGTATGGAACTTAAATCTCATATTAATTAAATACAAATTTTATAAAAAATTTATAAAAACTTAGGACTCTTTATCCTCATAAGCTAACTTTTGGAGTGTAACTTTCCTAAAGTCCTTATCAATTGGTATTAGAGTCGGTCTTGGAGTGGCGGTCTGGGAGTGTCAGCCGTGACCAATAAAAATCTCAGAGTGGTGACCTATGAAGTGGTGACCTGAAAGTGTCAGCCATGATCAACATGACCGTAACCAATGAGAACATTGGTCCTTATGGGAGGATGATGAATGTTACAGTTTGATTTAATTGTAAGGTATGGGACTTGAATCCCATATTGATTAAATACAAAATTGATATGGGATTTATAAAGATTTTGGGTTCTCTACCCTCATAAGCTAACTTTTGGAGTGTTGCTCTCCTAAAATCCTTATCACATACAACCTTATCCTTGGTTTTGTCACCTCCAAAGTCACAGCAAAGAGAACGATGACCATATCTAAATAACAATCCATGCGAGAAATGTACCTTTGAGCTTGCTCCAAACAATTGTTGGGCCAATTTCATCCGCATCCCAAAACCAGAACATTTGTTATGCTAATACAGATGTTCATTGGCCTTTCAGTCTCAAGGTTATAGAATCAATTCCTTCTATTTTTTGATATATTATCCACTAACCTCTTGGTGTCAGCATTGCTCATCTTGACACTGATCGACTTTGACCTTTTCATTTATGGTTTCATCTCTCCTATGATCGTAACAATGCCTGCCCTCAGGAGTTACCGATTTGTGGACCCTCCTGTGCATTGATTTCTTTCCTCCACTCATTCCATAGTGTTTACTGTCTGAAAATATAGACCTAGAATGCCTCCTATCTGGATGTTCAGATTTTCTATCCCAGCTCACATCTCCTTTCTCCCTGTAACTTCGCCTTCCTTCCACAGGTTTTGATCCGAACCTCTTTCTATCACAATATTTCAATGTTTCATCCTTTTTCTTGTCAACTTCTCATCCAAGTGGCGTTTAACTTCCACAGATTTTGACCTGGACTGCCTCTACCTTATATACTTTTATTCATCTTCATATTAACTTAGGGACTCCATGCTCCTTTGATGTTTTTTCTCCTTAGATACAAACATGGATAGCCTCCTCTCATGCTTCTTTGACTTCCATGTTGAGCCTCAATTCCTCTGATCATCCACACTTTCTTATCACTACCACTTTGAGTTGATGACCTACTTCCACTATGATGCTTTAGGCGATTTGTGTTGGAAAATAGTTTGAAATGTAAGGAAGTGAATGAAGAAGTATAAATGAAAAGACATGTATGTTCAATTCAAATACCATGAATGGTCACATGTTTTACCAAAAGGTACCATGAACAATCATGTACATTATCAATGAATG
>JAOTIZ010000005.1:10002860-10017416 GCA_027123425.1 Erythroxylum panamense
ATTAAGTTATTCTTATTCTTATTAATTTTATTCTTATTAATTTATTATTATTATTTGTTAATAATAATAATATTATTATTATAAATTTTCTACTTACTATTTTTAATACTATTAATATTATTATTAATTTTATTATACTAAATTAATTATCTTATTATTATTATTATTAATTATTAATTATTATTATAAAATTTTTACTTTTATTATTATTATTTTTTTCGAGATAGAAAGCAGATATATGTTTTTTTTCTGTCGAAAAAAACATGTTGTCAAAATTTAGAGAAACGATGTTTTCTGATTTATGTAAAACTGTTATGATTTTTTTATTTTCAGAAATAAAAAATCGCAACAAAATAAACCAAATACGTTTTACTTACTTGTTTTTCTTTTTATAAAAACGACAACAAAAAATAGGAAAAAAAAAAAACAGAAACAAACAGCCCCTAAGATGAAAAAATTTCTTCACAATTTTAAATTGCAAACTACCTCCTATTACAAACTTCCTGGACCACAAATATGAAATCCATATTTTGTTAAGAATAAAATGGTGAGGAAAAAGCTTCCAATCAATTGAAACAAAAGTCGCAAAAATGCATATAACACATAAACAACTTTCCTTTCCAAGGTCAACATCAAAGGTGCACCACAAAAACTTATCTTTCCTTTTCAACACACAAGACAGATTAATCAGCACAGTTTCACTTTCACGTAAAGATCTACCTAACAAGCAAAACCAGCATGTACTATTGTGGACTGGAAATCATGAGGCAAACTATGAGAAAACATTATAAACACAAGAAAGAGGAAAAGTGACCTAAATACATAGCAATCTATTTTAATGAAAAGAGACAATGTGATATACCTAGATTTTTCTTTCCTTTCCACCTCATCTCCAACAAGTCTATTAGCTTTTAACTTCTTACTAATTTCTGCAATTCAAGCTGCTGCTAATTCAGTTACAGACTTCACTGTTGCTGCTCAATTAGCTGCTTGTTGTGCAGTCATAGTTTGCCACATAAGTAAAGCCTATTGAAACTGCATCTGTTGTGTGAAATATAACTTGTTGCATTGATGCAAGAGATGATGAAGCCAATAAAGCATTCAAAAGTGGCTTTTGAGGGAGTGACTTAGCGATTTCAACATTCAAAGGCCGAACCCTAACATCCATATTATTAAGTGCTAAAGCAGCAGTGGCTTCTTTAGGTTTCAAGTATTATATGTAAGCAAAGTGCTTTGTATCGGTGAAGGTATGTCCACCAACTATGCCACAATAGGTGACCAATTGTTTCAGAAGCTCTGCAGTTGGAAGCAAGCTAAGATTGCTCATTTGGAGTACCTTTTTCAATGCATCTTCCTTAAAAGCTTTGTCAGGTGAACCTATAAAAAGTGAAGCATGGTTAAAGGCTGGTTAGAACACAAATAAAACTAAGAGAAAAATTATGCAAAAAGCAATGCAAAACATAGCATACTTAAAATTTGTAAAATTAAAAGTAATGGCTATCTATGGAAGCTAACTATTGAAAAGATACCAGAAAAATCTTTTCCGGATGATGCAGCTCCAATTGAGTAGCATAGGCCTGAAGCGCTTGAGCAGCAACAATACCATGACCAGTAGCCATTGCCGCCACAGACGATGCATTAGACATCTGAGTAATATTCCTAATCTGAGGTCAGTGCACTTGGAGCAGTCATCAGCGAATTGTGTGGCGGATGATTCAACTTACAATAGTTTTTACACATTAATCATTAAGTCAATCTCTACGAATTTCCCCAAGAGATCCCAAATTCCAGGAAAAATTACTCTACCTGAAGCACCAAAAACACTTCCTCGTGTCATTCTTAGCAACCCACAGAATGCAACATAGACACACCCAGAATAATTTGGCTTGTCGGCTAGACTGGTTGACCTGGTACACTAATGTCGATGCAGGAGGCATTCCTAGTAGTCCATCTGGGAACTACCTAAAACAACATCCAATTCCAATTTTTATGTCAAACTAAAAGACCTAAAAAGGCAAAAGATACCCAAAACGCTCCAGAAACAGCTAAAGGATAAATGAGAGGACAAGTGAGCAATTATTCACATAGTTTGTATCAATCACAGTTTTGGTACATCATAAAGCATGAATATATACATCAATCCTCAATCCATTGAACTATTAAATGTATACCACAAGACCAACAACAGATAAGATGCCAGGACAATCACCCTCGCTGAAAAACACAGGAAATGGGCTATCCATTATAGTCTTGGAATTACACATATAATTTCCCCTCTTTGGCGCGATCCTTTACAACCCCCTCTTGCTCCGTCCCGTCAACACCCACTCTTAGCGCCACCTTACCTTATTCTGCTTACCCCCTTCCGGAAACTTCCTTCCATCCGAATCCTTCGTCATTACCACGAACGTCAATGATGCAAACTTCGTCCAGCCAGCAACTCCTGCCCTGTCCGCTGTGCACTTCGTTAGGTCCACCGGCCCCACCGGTTTCTTCTCCAAGTCGTCGCTGTCGTCGCCACCTTCCTCTTCCTCCCACGCCGAATCCACCAGCCTCTCAGAATTATTTGTCACCTTCCGGAATGTCACTTCAAGTGCTGCTTTTGTGACGGCTATTTCTCGGCTTCGCCTCGTCTGCTTGTACTTTCACCCATATCGCTTTGCTGTAGCGGTAGCATTAGTCCTACCTCGTGGGTTTGTTATTGTTGCGATCGGCCATTTAGAGCGAAACTGTAAAAAGGTCGAAAATGTTCAGACCTACCAAAGCTTAAGCTTGCTGTAGGCTTCAATTGGTCAGAACTGCTTCATCGCATTCATAGTGACGATGGGATTAGGTGAGGCAGATAGAGAATAGCGAACTGTTGACTAACTGAGATCCTAGCTGGAGAACTACGCTTGCTCTTACTTGGTTAACGAGAGAAGTCAACTCTTATGTCCCAGTAGATTTTCTACTTTGACGTAAAAACTAATATTACCCGTAACTCCCACGTGAGTTACAGGTTTGAGTGAGATCGGGAGTTAAAATTGCTCTTATTGTTTTTATGTATATAACTATTTGAGGTTAAAATTTTATCTCTTACGATAGATCTATTCGGTTCGAACGAAGATTTGCCTGAAAGTGAATAATTTAAAGTTGTCTTCTTATAATTGAGATCCTTCTAAAATACCTCGTGGGTAATAAAAAAAATACCTATCATACTTAAAGAGATTAATTTAAACGTGGATAATTTAAAAATGTCTTCTTATAATTGAGACCCTCTTAAAATACATTGTGGGTAACAAAAGAATATTACCGAAAAAGATAGTAGTTTATTATTTATGTGTTACATTCATCTTCAAATTAAAACTAATCTTTATTATATGTTTATAATTGATTTTTACTATATAATTTTGGCATTAATTTAAGAATAACAAATTCGAGTTATTGCATAAAATTAAATATCTGTTATTTAATATTGATTAATATATATTACTCATATCACTACAGATCTGCAAAGTACAGAATGCTGAAATTTAACATTTCGTGCATGTTCTATAATTTGGTCCATATTCGATGTGTATGTATAGACGACAGCATAGAGTACATCAAACGCATTTTTCCCTAAATGGATTGAGGAATTAGAAATCAATTTTTGTATGGTAATATAAAACAGTTGAAATAATTTTAAAAGAAAAGGGTTCTAAATTTACTAAAAGAAGTCATAAACTTGAAAATGACAGGTTTGAGTGGCTCAGATGGGATTAATTCCTTATCACCGTGTGAAGGTGGAAAGGAGATGTATTCTGTTTGGTGTCAAAGAACGAGTAAGCAACAGGAACGGGATATTCACATCTTCCCTTGTTAAGAATCTGGTTGAAAGTACAGCGCAGACGCAGAGGCCTTGTCACATAGTTTAAATTTTTTTTATCTAATTTTATGATTTTTATTATATCTAGTATATTTCAGTCATTTATTTATATAAATTTTGCATAGATCTTACGTAAATAAATATAAATATCGTATAAATAAATGACTCAAATTTACTAAACACAATAAAATATCAAAAAAATTGTACAGTTTCCCTGTAGCATATGACCATCTATCTAGTCTAACGGACACGGGACACACCGCACTCTTGTCTTTTGAGGAAGGCGACAAAAAGTATACATTTTGATTTAAAAAAACAAAATTGGGATTTGGGGCTTAAAAGTTGTGTAGGCCCCACTAAATACTACGTTTCGGTTTCTCTCTTCCGTACGCACATCCACACCCTCTTCTATCATTCCGTTTCTCGTACCCGAATGCTGGTTGTGTGAAAGACTAACTCGTTACCTCTGCCCCTCCATCACAAAAAGAGAAGACCCTTTTCTTTTTCTAATCTTGGTCGTCGGATAGGATCACCGCTATCCATTTACCTGTTGGTATAATGGAGGGGGGTTTTTAGCTAGTTAGTACCATCACTCACTTGCACTGGCAAAACAGAGCGTTTCTGCAATTTTACAGGTCACCCGGTTCTCTCACTTTTTGCTTCAATCCTGATCGCAAAAATCAGTCCTTTATTGCATCTTGGCATAATGGAGGTGGGTCTTTAGTGCCACTCGCAACCTTCAGCAGTGCCAAGAGAGAGGTAGGCTAATCCTCTTCCATGATGAATGTAAAGGTTTCTTCTGTTGTTGTGTTGTTATTAGGATTTTTAATATTATCAGCCTTTAAGCAATTTGGCAGACTATGCCTTTGCAAGATTGTTACTTGGTGTAAAAGGTTATCACGATACACAGAATTGGTTTAACTTCGTTCAACGTAACTTCTTTTATCATGTACTCTTCGCTTCAACATCACCATTACATTAGATTATGCTCTGTATCTGTTTCCTTCGGCTTTTCATATTTGGGTTGACGAATATAGGTATTGGGGTTCGAGATCTTGGCCCTGCAAAATTTGGACGTTTTTAACTACCATTCTCGCTTTTTTCGATGGGGATGTCCTCTGACAATGTTAGTGGACTTGTTTTGGCCATATCTTCAAGTGTTTTCATTGGTTCAAGCTTCATTATCAAGAAGAAAGGTCTTAAAAAGGCTGGGATTTCTGGAAGAAGAGCAGGTTTTCTCCCTCTGCATCATTGCATTCCTTGTTTTATTCACCTTCTAATTTTTTTGTCACTGAAGCTGTGTTTTTGGCCAAACAAAAAAGTAGAATTGATATACTTCGCTTGCCTTCTACGTTATCTGACTTTTGTTGACTGATTAGGCATGGGAGGGCATTCATACCTGTACGAGCCATGGTGGTGGGCTGGGATGGTATCTAGTATGTCATACTTCAACTTGCTGAATAGATAATGTTTCTGGTTTCCATTTTACTGATTCATGTATTTCAATATATTGATAGTTATGTTATTCCTTTTCACTTGCAAATATAGTGTGAAGCATTCCCTTACTCTACACAATTCATGCTGTGATTACCACGATTGCAGAAGAAAGAGACGTTTAGTGGATGAATTCAAATCCAGATATCACTAGTGGAGAATAAAACATGCCTTAATTATGTTAGTCACACTCTAATGGATAAAAAATTCAAGATACAAAGTGGTATTATTATTATGACGGTATGCAGTTTCAATGATTTGAAACAAGAATGACATATAGAAATTATGAGAATTTGAAGTCAGAAGTCTGCCGGTAATGGCTGATTATCTTTGATATTCAGAATGTGGCTGCATATAAAACGACAGGAAGAAGAATCTCCCTTTTCTGCTTTTTCCCTGTAACGTCAAATAGCAGTTATTTTCTGTCTTACAAAGTGCAAGAAAGACACGAAAATGATAGTGCTAGCACGCCTCCTATTGGTTGCGGAAGCCTCATGATACAAGTAAAAGATCAAGTAGCATCAATAGCATATGCAATTAAGATATTTGTGTTCTTGTCTCTTTGCCACCTTTCTTTACAATTTGGTCTCTATCCTTGTCCTGATCTAGATTTGAATAGTTTCCCAATGGTTTTCTCATCCCTATGAGTAAATAAGCAAATATGTGTTCTAGATAGGATTCACCAGTCAGCAAAAGCAAGAAACGTTGTCATAGGTAAAGCCAGAGTACAGTTCTTTTAATAAAAGAAATTCTGAAGCCTGCTTTTTCTTGATGTATCTGTGCCCGATGCACTTATGTTCATCAAAAAAACATATTGTGAACTCCCGGATGGTGTTAATGTATTTGTGCTTGATGCAACTTCAAAGTAATCTATACGAGCATCCTACTCTGTGCTTGTTCTGTCGTGCATTTAGCACCTACATATCCAGACGAAGATATGATTTAGCTTTGAAAACAATATTGTTCTTGCGCTGTGTGATGACCAATAGAAATTTCAATTCAGACAACACGTGCTTGAAGAGTTGTGAGAACGGTTGGCAGATGGAATCCCAGGTGGACATTTTACCCATTTGCAATTCCTGAAGTTCTCATTTCAGCATAGATAGTCACTCATATTTGTTCCCAGACTGGCGTAGGAAACATTGAAAATCAGCTTCTCGAACACAGATTTTGTTATTCTCTGTGTCTTTTGTTATGTGATCTACTCATATGATCCAGCTCTAACTGGTATAATAAGAAATATTTGTCTTACGTCAGTGATCGTGTCTCAATGCTTTTGTAGTGATTATTGGGGAAGTTGCTAACTTTGCTGCTTATGCTTTTGCTCCTGCGATTCTTGTAACTCCCTTGGGAGCGTTGAGCATTATTTTCAGGTATGATGTTGTATTAGCAGTCGGTTCACGGTCTAATTCGTATGTACATTTACAGGTCTGCGTTTTTTGTATGAAGCTGTTCACATACGGGTGAAGGTGGCGATGGTAGACTGTTGTCTGTATGGGGAGTCGTAGCATGTTTATATCTAATTAAAGCATTATTTTTCATTACAGTTCAGTTCTAGCACACTTCATTTTGAAAGAGAAGCTGCATATCTTTGGTGTCCTTGGATGTGTTCTTTGTGTGGTGGGCTCTACAAACATTGTCATACATGCACCGCATGAAAGAGAAATTGAATCTGTTAAGCAAGTATGGCACCTTGCCACAGAGCCAGGTACTTTGAAAGTGGCGTTGATTGCTCGCTATGAAAATTTAATGGATATGTTTGAGGCCCCAGTCAATAAATCTGCAAAAGGAAAAGAAAAAACTTGTTCACTTACTGCCTATGCGTCATGCACACAATTTCAGGTTTCATTATATATTATAATACAATTGAACATTACATGAATGTTCTCTCCTGGCATTCCTAACATGGAAACTTAAGAAGTGATCATGTGGATCATCTGTCTTGTTGCTTGGATAAATAGTTCTTATTAAAGCTATGGTCCTGGAAATTATTACTTCTTGTATGTTGGAAATTATCATATATTTGTTTTATTAGCTGTAGCTGAAAACAATTGATAACTGGTCTCTCAGTTGCATGAATGGAGCACATGAACACCTAACATTTAGATGTGAACCGTAATCAAACATTGTCTCATCAATACCAGTGCCTTCTCTTTAAAGTTGCTGATTGCCTGAATTGGTCGTGCAGTTTGGAAAGAAAGATTCTGAATCTGAAATGGCTTTTTGTGAATGAGTTGGATTTTACCCGTCTTATCTAGTGGCACCATATCAATAGATTTATGTAAATGTAATCAAAATCTAGTTAAATTATCTGCTGCATCTATCTGATTGTCATGAAATTGCTCTGCCAATGCATTTTTAGCATCAAAGTGCTTCGATTTTGATCAAACAATTCTTTTGCATGACAGGTTTCCTTGTCTATACTGGCATAGTTCTGGTTGTGGTTGCTATTCTCATTTTCCGCTATGTACCGCAGTACGGGCAAACTCATATGGTAGTTTATGTTGGAATATGCTCTCTTATGGGGTCCCTCACGGTCTGTTTATTATCTTTGATTTTTCCTGAAAGTTTTCTTGTTGTACATTTACAGGTTTAACAACTTGGCGCTGTTATTTATCTGTAGGTGATGAGTGTGAAAGCAGTTGCAATTGCTTTAAAGCTGACTTTTTCTGGAATGAATCAATTTATCTACTATCAGACATGGTTTTTCACTGTGATTGTGATTTTTTGTTGCCTTCTGCAAATTAACTACTTGAACAAGGTAAAATTTATAGATTCCCCTTGGACGAATATCAGATTTTATGTGAATGGCATTGGTGCAGGGGGGTCAAGTTTGTTAAGCCATCCATTATTACACAACTGATTCCTCAAAAACATTTGGACTTCTAATATTACTGACACATTTCACCTTTTATGATGGGAATGGAAACCTGAAATTGGTATTTAGCACTCTGCTGGTGATTTAAGTATCCTGATCCTAAACATGTTAGAGATCTGCTAAGCAATTTAGGGAAAACTGGAGCGTTGGTGGTTAATGATGAGTCAGTATGCGAAATATTCCACTTTGGTTCTTTAGCATTTAAATTGTCTAGAAAAAAAAAGTCTTTTGCTGCCAGGAAAATGCTTAACCTACATCTATCCAATCTTTTGCAGGCACTGGACACCTTCAATACAGCTGTCATATCTCCAGTCTATTATGTGATGTTCACATCTCTGACTATTCTCGCCAGTGTCATCATGTTTAAGGTCAAGATGAGATGAGATGAGATATTATTACACGAATCATCCATCACCAAGATATGGATACTAACCATGGTCTGATAACAAAATGCAGGACTGGGACACACAAAATGCATCACAGATTGTATCAGAAGTTTGTGGTTTTATAACCATCCTCTCGGGAACCTTTCTTCTTCACAAGACCAAGGACATGGGTAATAGCAGCTGTAGTAGTAGTAGTTCAGAGCCAGAATCTCCAGTTCTCACCGCCACAGATACCGGTGCGAGCCGAGATTGTGAATAGTAGAGGAGCAGACATCTATTCTTGGACCTGTCCACCGTCACTTACATTGACAGAGTTTTATCCTTTCTTGATGTTGTTCTTCTTCCACCTGTTTATAATTGATTGGTTTATTATGAAGAGATTAGGATACCAAAAAGTTGCTATTTCCTAGAGTAACTTTGAAAGACTGCTACAGCTGTTTCTCTGACACAACAACTTGATCCCCTCTCCAGGATCCGACGAGGAACCTCATTGAACTATAAAAATTAAATATACGATACTCATTAAAAAATAATAATAAAAATATAGGTGATTTGGCCCTTTTTCGTCCAAAAATGTTATAACACATGTATAAAGGACAAGGTTATTAAAGGTTAAAATTAACTTTAAAAAAGGAAAATAAATAAAATCAATCCACTTTGAAAAAAAAACTTTTATTTTTAATCAGATACTCATTTTTAAAAATAAATTACTGGAATTTTAAGTTATAATTATTATTACAAGTTGCAACTAGACTAAGCTTCGACTTCTTATCCACTAACCACCAATGGCAATGGAGTTGTGTTCATTTGTCGGTTTCTCCCACGTTATTACAGAACATACGTAAGCTAGTTCTCTGTTCTACTTCTGCCGCTTTCTTTTAAGGTCACTGATACTTTGCACACGAACGAAAAAAAGTGCAACGAGAAGTTTGAATTTTATCAAATAATTAAAAAGGAAACCTTTTTCATGTAAAATTTCACCAATATCACTTGCTCGATCGGTGCAGATTCTATCGTTTTCCTTTCTCTTCCCATTATTCCTGAGAATTTCCCTGGCCTCTTCAAATTCTGCTCTCTTCGTTCTCTAGGTAATCCTTTTAATCGCTGTAGTTTGGTGCTAGTTTTGGTTTTTGCTTATCTGGGTTGGTGTTTTTGGACACTAAGAGATGTAAAGTGATGATCTGGGAATTTTTGGTGGCTTAAAGACTTTTGGGGTTGATAGTAGGTATTGTGGTTTTGGTATCAATTGGGTATTTGGTTGTTGGTGTCTGATAGTGCCAACAAAAAGAAAGAAATGGATAGAGGCAGAGGAGAAAACCCTTATTGAGAAGTATGGAGAGGTTGTCTCTGATGGGTCACTTGGGAAAATGAAAACCCGTGAGAAGAAATATAAACCCATTGCTTTGTTTGACAATTCTGTGTACCATTCGCGTGATCCTATTGCGTACCCTTGGCAATGGACGTGGAAAGACGTGTCTACTAAGGTGCAGAATATGAGACATCAATACTTGCTTGTCAAGCAAAAAATAAAGAAACCCGAGCTTGCTGCCATGGAAGATGCTGGAGGTGGAGAGTGTAGCAATGGGGATGAGTTTGATTGGGTGGAAGGACTCACGCATTGGTCAAATGTTTTGCGCTATAAGGAGATTTTTGGGGATGTGCCTGGTGCATATGGGAGTAATTGTAGTAATGGTAATGAGTTGATGGGAGTCTTCAATGAGGAGCTAGAAAATACTGGGGGATTGCTGAGTGGTGGTAAGAGGAATAATTCAACTGATGGGGATTTTGCTGGCATTGATGGAGGTGATAATGGGATGCTGGGTTTGGGGTTTCATTACGAAGAAGAAGATGCAGAGGAGAATTATAATAGGAATGAGCAGATAAGAGAAGGTGTTAATGGTTTCATGTATGAAGAAGTTGAACCAAACGGATCTAATTTGCAGAAGAAGAAGAAAGTGAGGAAGGGGTTAGAGACGAGGGTGTTTGGGTTCCTTTCCAATCAGTTTGGACAGTTGAGGGAAATGGAAGCACGTTTTGAGTAGCAAGAGGTGGAGAGGAGACAGGAAAGGAAGAGGAGGGAGGATGCTCAAACTGAAAGGGAGCACGAATATCAAAGGAAGTTAGAAGAGAGGGAAAAGGCTAGACAAAAGTTGAGAAGGCAGAGACTTAGAGAATTGGAAGCTATGGAAAAGGAGAGTGAAGAAAGGCAAAGAAGAAGAAGAGAGGAAGAGTTGATAAAAGAGAGAGATTGGGAGGAGAGAATGAGCAGGAGGAGAATGGAATGGCAGAAAAGGATGGATGAAATGTTAAGTCAGCACCGATCAGAGATGGGGCAGATCCAAACCCGCATTCTCCTTAAGCAATGGAGCCTCCCTAGCCAGTTGCTTGGGATTTTTCCGCAGTGGACTGGTCACGCTACTAGGCTCTCTGATCACATAGATGCTAACAACCATTATCTATCACAAATGATGCAGAATTTACACCATGTAAGTGGCATGGTACATGGAGATCCTAGGGTTGATGGAGATACTCAGGATGACCAATTTATTGTTGATGGATGATGGCCTATAACAATGATTTCAATTACTGAACTTAGAAAAGTGTCTGTGCAAGCTAAGCATGTATGCATGGTGACAGAGATAGTATAAAGGCAAGAGAATTGCTAATCGCATTTCTCATGGATTCTTGATTACATTGCTAGCTGTATATTTACTTGTATTCAGTCAATAAGATATTAACATTCTTCCCTCAATTTTAATTGCAACTACACTTGATGTAAATTAATCTTTGTACAATTTGATCTATTCTTCTTTATTATTTGTTTCTTTATCTAAGGTTATGTTCTTCTTCCTGCCAAAGAAAGACCACAAACAAAATTTTGAGTACTGAAGAAACATGATTACGAAGGTTAACATTTATTTTCAAAGATGTCTTTCTGTTACTTATTATAGCATGTTGACTTATTTGGCTTTATAAGCATCGAAGATATGCTTGTCAAATTAAAGATTCAAATCTTTCAGCTTGCCACTTCTTTGGACGTCACTAGGACATGCTACGACAACATTTCCTTTATGAGGCTATTTAAGTAGTCTGCCAAAAACTAGGTCAATAAACCTTACTTTAGGCAAGATGCATTAGATTGTCTTTGGGCTACTATCTTACCTTCTGCCAATCTTCTTGTCATGTTTCGAGCATGTTATGGGGTTATCTTCAGAATATCGCACCATACTGTTTCTCCAAGCCTCTCTAATACTTCATTGTTTCCATCTTGCTTTTCATTCTTTCCAATGCTTCTAATTGATCAAGGTGGAAAGCGTCATGCTTCATCACTTCCTGAAGCTATCCAGGCCAACTTAACCTCGTGGAAATTTAATCTCTCTGAAACATAAAATTCTTTTAAAGTTGAGAATAGTTTGTCTTGTTTACCAGGAGAGCATAAAATAATAGAAGAGATGAAGGTTGTTTTTCTTTTCTCATAATTTAGAGGATGTTGAAAGCAATTCAAAAGGACCACTTACTGGAAAGGATGAGGGGCTATTTGTAGAGATGATTGGGCACATAGAAGTTAAGGGGCGGCTGTTGCGGATACAGGAGGGGATGCCTTTTAATAATTTGAGGTTGGTCCTTTTTTGTTTACGATTAATTGAAGCAGAAAGTAACTTTAAGAGGTTCTTCGCAAAAGTAAAGCTTGATACTGTAATCGCTGGGAGAGATTAGCCTTGATACCTGGGGAGAATTTATCGTCAGAATTTTCACTTGTAAACATCGTATTCACTATTCTATTTTGCTGGAAAGTTATTGCTTTTGGAAGAAGTAGATTATCCGGCTTCTGAATCAGAAATCCTGTCATGTCCAGACGTGACCTGTTTAGTTATAGTAGATACCTGCTTCTCAACAAACAAGAGTGAATCCACAGACTGTCACATAATGGGAAGGTTCAGCGCGTCACACAGATTTCTTCGTTCCTAAGATGGGACAACATGATCACGACTATACTCACTGAGGTCTTATTGAAGTAAACCAAACTGATAAAATACTAGGTTGAGGCTTGGCTTTGTGAAGGTGTAAAAGAGGAGCAGATGGAGTTTGTGCTTGCATACCTTTGATGCGAACTTGGAATCTTTTAGCATACTGTTTAGGTTTCATCATCTTGGAGGCCCAGCGGATACCTAATGTAGATGTTGGTTGTCAACTCATAAGGTGTTGGTCATAATATTTACCTAAACGTCCGTATATTATTTTGTTAGTTCTATTGTCTATTAAAGCAGCAAGCAACTCTTGGTATGTAAAATCATCTGACAGATTGCTTACCATGTCCCGAGCAGGAAACAATACTATGGTTAGACTCAGTTTACTGTTCAAGCAGGTCTAAGCCTGTTAAGTCTTGCTGAAAAGTTAAATTTTCCCGTCTTAAGGCATCGAATTTTCCTATTTGACATATTCTTTGTTTTCTTAGTTGTTCAATAAATTGAAAACTTGGAAACTTCTGCCTTGCAGTTCTGTTTTGATTAGTTCAAGTACTGTCTCAGGTTCAATGACCTGACCTTTTCAACTAACCGGTATCTGTTGTTGGGCTAGAACAGCTTACCGATCTCACCATAAACAGTTGACACCCACGCGATCAACTTTTTTCTGTTCTAACAATGCTTCTCTGCTGATTTATTGTAACTAATATTGCAATTATTTAATGATCCAAACTTTGCATAAAAATTTTCAAGCTTCCCTTCAGCTTTTTCTGTAACATTGACAAATCTACTTTGATTCGTTCATATAGTTCTGGAAGAAATGGCGGTCAACTTCATGTTAGACTCAGTTCTGGCTTTCTCACATTAAATTTCCTCATGAGGGTTTAAAATAGGAATCAAATCAAGCTGAAGTTCAGCCATGTCCCAACTTCCTCATCACATTGTTGTGGACATACTTTCAAGAGTTCTTGTTAAGCCTCTGATACGCTTTAAGAGCGTATGCAAGTTATGGGACTCTTTGATCTCTGATCCTCAGTTTGCAAAGCTCCAACTTAGACAATCCATGGCAGACAACAAAAACACCTGTTGCAGAGTTCTCCTGACGACTTGGCCACCCAAATCTGTAGACTTTGAAGAATCTACAGACAACATTAATGCTGTGAGGAACCTCAGTCATCCCATGATAATTGAACGTTCTCTTAGCTGTTTCTACAGAATAATAGGATCCTGTAATGGTCTAGTTTGTCTGTATGACGAATTCAACAACATTCTACTATGGAATCCAACTACCAGGGACTACAGAGAATTGCCAAAGCCAACAGGTTCTCTCAACCACATGTTCGGTCATGGACTTGGCTATAATTCCTCCATTGATGACTACCAGATAGTATTTGCCAGCAAAATTAAAGCAGATGGCTTTCGTGAAACTGGGTTCAATATCTTCACCTTGCGAACAAGTACCTGGAGAAGAATTCAGGGTCTCAACTCTATTGCTGTATCATTTGAAGGACCAGGAACATTTTGGAATGGAAGACTCCATTGGTTAAGAATAATATAGGATGGTACAAAGAGAGTGTTCAATATAGTTTCTTTTGATCTCCAGGAGGAGACATTTAAAGATGTCCTGACACTTCCCGAGAACTATGGTTCAGACATATTTTCGTTGGAGTTGGGTACTTCAGGAAAATGGTTGTATCTGTTTTGCGAGAAAAGATATAGCCACTTTGAAGCTTTTGTGATGGAAGTTAATGGTAACAGAGCAGCTTGGAGTAGGCTGTTTAAGTTCCCACATGACAGGTTTCCTGGATATGGTAGTATGGCATTGTACCTGACGAAGAGCGGTCAGGTGGTTGTCAACTTTGATGGATGGCAATTAGGCCTCTACAGCTGTTGGACCCCGAATTTTTTTTATGATGTCATTAAGCATGAATTATGATAATTATGTGTTTATGGCTTAGTTTGATTAATTTGGGTGTGTTAGTGGTT
>JAOTIZ010000005.1:10019206-10039749 GCA_027123425.1 Erythroxylum panamense
AACGGTTACAAAGAAGATACGCTCAGATTCTGAACAGTTGTCAGAGGGCACGCGCCGTCAAACAATAAATGTGTCAAATAAGTCCAAACGTCTACCAATAATGACTATCCGACACGACATGGCATGGGCTGTCACACAATACATGAGGAGACTGATCAGTCAGGGAACCCCCCGACCATTCAAATCCAATACGAGCAGTTAAGCACAACTGGTCGGCCAATGCATGCAGGTAGACCTAACTGGTCGGCACCCGACCGACTAAAACTACCCGAGCTACAAGGCCAATGTCTGACCGATCGGCCACATCACAAGCTGATCTACTCACGACCTATGAAGCAATGGCCGAGCTACAACGCCATACTCCTTCAACCCTTCTCTTCGCTCAGGCCCGAGGAGTAGGGGGGCTTATGGTTGGGTCGGATTCTCACAGGCCGATCGGCCCATCTCACCCCACGGGCCGACTTGGGCTCAATCCATATTCTCCTAAGCCCATCCGTAAGTAAGAAACTCCCATGCAAACACGTAAAGCTTAACCCTAGCACTCATCCCGTATAAAAGGTATAATCCTTCGATAATCAAGGTACGAGATCATAACCTAGCCGCTTCTTTGCTTTCCGCAGCCTTACCCTCTCACCAGAATATTGACTTGAGCGTCGGAGAGGCGAATCGGGACATAACCCCCGACACGCCCTCATTGTTTTGCAGGTTGCTTCACGCCATATACATCACAGAAAGTTGAAGAAGATGGATCCAAACGGCAACGCACCGTTCGACCAGATTCCGGCTGAACCAGTCTCCTTAACCAAATTTTAAATACAAGAGCAAGGTTTCTTCTTCGTAAGCATACCTCGCATGTGTCAATTTTTCACTTCCTTGAGATTGTTTATGGTCATTCTCAAGGCTCACTGTGCTCATCTCTCACCTTCTGTTTCGAGCATTCACGAACAAATTATATCCCTTTGTAAATGAAGCAACATCTCTTTTTGACTGCTTCTTCAACTAAAATTAAGAAGAATTTGAGAGCTAAAAAGGTCCTTGAAAGTCAATTATAAAGTTGAACTACGTATCCTCCTTTAACAAGTTACGTATATCTAATTTTAAAGATGTGAATGGTTTCACATAATTTTTCATTAAGTATTCTTGCTTCAATGCTTCTCTCGCAAACCAAAAAGTTTTGCTGGGAATGAGTTAGTATATCACGACCTTCATTTTCCCTCAATCGTCAATGAAATTCTATTAGTATTGATATCATTTGAGGTCCTCATCCTCTTCTATAGCTTAGAATCATCGACCATATATATCACCGTATACACTTTAAATTAGACACCTTTATTATAGCAAAGTATTGTTGCATATTGTATAAAAAACTTTTAACTCATTGGCACTCCATTTGCCATAAAACATTTTAGCCTCATACACTTTCACTAAAGTCTTTGTAGCTCAAGCTCCAATTTTTAGTCATAGAACATTTGAATATTAATAAGTTATAGCTTACCTCCTCACAAGGCTTTTAGTTGCTCTTTGAGTACTCTCATAATTTCTTGAAACTCCCACACTTCAAAGCATCTTAACAATGAAACCATTCCCTCGTCCGCTGGGACTGCAAGACAAATGATTGTATTTAGTTTTGTAGCTCTCTTAATTGCTTTCACCAATCATTAATCACAACTAGGCCCTTATAACAGTTGTCACAAGGACTTTTCTAAATACAACAAAATGAGAACAAATTTTCAAAGTCCTTATGTAGCAATCAATCTTAAGTCTGTTAAAAGTTAACTACATTTGTGATCTTTAAATAATTTATCACTCTCATGTTTAACTATTCCACTCACTTTCAACATGCAAGTGTTTATCATAAATCAAATAAAAATAATAAAGAAGAGAGATACATAACAAAGATAATATAAAGGAAACTCGAGTAACTACTTACGTGAAACTCTTTACAATAAATACTCAAGAACTTTTTTTCTAAACTTTCTACAATAAGACTTTTTCAAAGCTCTCAAATTCTTTCTAAACAAATAATTAAATGAATTACATATTTAAACAAACAGCATATGATACCTTTGTATACTCTTTTTAAAAATTAATGACCCTAGTAATAGAAACCACCCACTTTTCACCACTAACCCAATAATTTGTTGAAGCATCAACCCAACTAGGTAAATACAATAAACACGCACTTAAATTTATCTGGCTAGCCTGAGGATGATATTAAAAAAGTGAAGGAGGTCTCTTATTGTCCTCCCTCTCGAATCTCGATGGCAATACTTGGTTGAAGGCTTGAAGCTTGAAAAGTGAAGGAGGTCTTTGATTGTCCAGCCTCGCGATGGCAATATTTAGTTGAAGGCTTGAAGCTTTCATTTTTGGAGTCTAGAAAGGAGCGATTTTCCAATTTTCAGCCTTTAGCTAATATTATAACTTTTGGAACCTTAGGGTTGTAGCACCAACACATAACGATTTTCGTGACTTAATATTAAAGAGTTTAGTTGAAGAAATAAGAAACGATATTGAACAATACAGGAAAATATGAAGTAGAAGTGGTTGTTCGATTATGGTTGAAGAATGGACTTCAAGAAGTGGGAGAACTTTGATAAACTTTTTGGTATACTATTCTAAAGGCAACGTGTTCCTCAAATGTGTGGATGCTTCTCACATTATGTATTCTACAGATGGTTTTTATTAATCTATTAAACAAGTAGTGGAAGAAGTTGGAGCTGAACATGTTGTGCAGGTTATTATTAGTGGTGAAAAACGTTATAATGTTGTTGGCGAAACATAGTTTCCCCTTATGCAACTCATTGTATTGATTTAATACTTGAGGATTTTGGAAAGCTAAAATGGATAAGCTCAGTTATTGAACAGGCTAAATTTGTAATTAGACATATTTATAATCATAACACAGTTTTGGATCTTATGAAAAGGTTTATGTTAAGGTCCCTTGAGATGGACCTCGTTATGGGTCTGTGAACTGAAATTTTAGGTTGAGAGGGTGAAGTTTGGTTAGGAAGAGAGGGTTTTTCTTTCTTCTACCTATGGTGAATGTCCATTCATATTCATTAGAGAGAACTTGGTCCTCTTGAGTTAAAGTACTCAAAAACTTTTGGAAAATTTCCCCTGTCGCTCTTATTGATTTACTGCCTTTAAAATAGCAGAAGAGATGTAACAAATCTCCTATAAACAAGGAAAAATGGAAATCACAGAGGATAACCCTCCTATAACAAGGGAATGAAAAAGATACTGAAATCATAACTGAAAAATAAAACAAGCAGAACTGAAATCCACTAAATCACTTCTGCATCCACTAAGAAACTGCAGCTATATCTTGACTGCCTTATGGGTGCTTCTTCTTTTTTCCATGACTAAACCTTTGGTACTGCTGCAAGAGCTTGTTAACAGTTTACTTTAGGCAATGATATTGAGCCAGAGGGACCAACTCATTCAACTACTACCTTTACCACATTGAAGAAAATGGTTGAATTAAAACTTAATTTACAAATCATGGTTGCCTCATAGAAATGATTGGACTGCCTATATTCCAAGGAAATGGAAGGATTGACAATACTAGATATTACAAGTAGTCATCATTCTAGTCTTCGTGCATCTTGATTATCGCATTAACTAGTCCACCCTTGCAGCTTCTGGTAATTGTTGGCGGTGAAAAAAGGTTTGCAATGGGATATGTCTTTGTAAGAATACATAGAGCAAAGTAGACAATTAAGAAAGAACTTGTAAAGAAAGATGATTATATGGTTCAGTGGGACATTATAGATCTCAAGTGGGGACACCAACATCATCCTCGCGCTTCATGCTGTAGGTTTCTTTGTAAATCCCAAGTTCTACTACAACATAACAGGAGATATAATCATATTAATTCATATTCTCCTATTGATCCATAGTTTTATATCATTACTAATGGTGGACATATAGTGATTAGGTCATTTGTAATCTTTTCTTTTATGAATGGAATTTTTTAATTAAAATAAAGGTTAGTCCACCTAATCCTTATCCAATTGTTTTAATATGCAACATTATTCTGAATTTAAATTTTATTTAAGGAGTAATGTTTAAACTTTAAAAAATATATTTAAAAAAGGACATTGAAAATTATTAATTAGTAATTTATTTTTTACTAGTTCATCGTATAATAATAGACATTGAATTTTTTTACTTAATAAAATATCATATAATAATAGATATTGAATATTTTTTACTTAATAAAATATTTTACTTTTATTTTTATAATTTTTATTTTTATTTATTATATACCAATTTTATAACAATTAAATACTGATTAAATCAATCAAAACTTACCAACACTTACACAATTCCACCAACTGTACATAAAGTCTAACAGTCTTCTTAGAACCATATGCTCTAATTTATTTTTCATAAGATGACAACTGAGAAACGTGACAATTTTTCTTTGTCAATATTTGATTATTAGAAACAAGCATCCAACTACTCTTATTATCCCCATGTCTCTATTGGAGGGGGAAAAATAATGAATCAAAGTAATGTCGAAGTTTGGATCATTCGCAATGATGACCCTACATTACAAACTATCACTTGCATCTAGGAATGCTTGACACTAAAACGTTTCCTACACATGCATGCAACATTCGATATGCTCTGCCACGTAGAAGTAATTAATGATAAGTGCTTTGGCATATAATTATTTAATTGGTTACTGCAAGTTTCCCAAAATTTCTATTGAAAAATTTGTAACTTAAAGTAGTACTGTAGAGTATAAAGGATACCGTTTCCAAAGCAACCTCAGCAATTGCTCGAGCAATACAACAAACTTTCAAGAGCTATATACAGCGTGCAATTCATATTATACCAAAAATTAAAGTTCACGTACGCGCAAAGGGCCAGTATCAGACGGCCTGCATCATTGAAGAGGTCATTTTTGTGATGTGCTGTCAGAATGGATATCTAAGCGCATTTGCTCTTTAAGTATTGTTTCAACAGCATCCACAAAGCTCGACAAGTTTTCTCGTAGATTTGAACTTAAAGAATTCACAACCCCCTGACAAATGAAACCATTTTAAAGGTGTTAACAAGTTCAATCATTCGGTAAAGACGTTCAAATAAAGCTTATCATTTTACAAGAACCCTTTCCCTCAATGTGTGCAGTATGCGTGTGAACGTGCATGTTTGTGCTCATGCAAATGTTAATTATGACACCACCTTAATTTTTTCTTACATTAAGCTCTTACTAATATTAGGGTGCTTCTCAAATCAGTTTTTTGATAACTCGGAGATAAATCAAACACACACAAAAAGATGGGTTTAACATGCTCACATGGAAACAAGTTTAGGAAAAAATGCATGTAACGCAAGGAATTAGGAAACTCTGAGGAGAGTATACTGAAATTAAGAATAGATAATTAAGTTAAAATTCCCATCTCAAAAGGAAAATGGGAGAAGAAAATACTTACCTCAACCTTACATAAAAAACTCAAAGAAATTTCCTTCGAGTGGTGATCTGAACTCTTCAGGGAAATCAGCTTTAATGGAGAACTTGAAATGGGCCAACCATGGTAGACCTTTATATATGCATCAACTCCACCAACCAGATGAGCAAGTATTGTCTCATCTCTATCCAAGTATTCCAAGGAGTACCTGCATTATAATGAACAATATATGAAATATCAAAACAGTTGGAAAGACAGCACAGTATACACTTCAGAAACCATTAACATATCCTTGAGAATTTCACAGCTCAAAGACTGATTAATTTTGTACCAAACTAAAAATTTTCACCTAGAATTACTTGCAGTCTTTACTAGCAATCGCCTCAAGGTGCACTGGATAATCCTATCCTGCACCTTTCTTACAAGCCACTGTATTGAAGACCTGGTCTCCGGTAAAGACAACTGTGGAAATGACTCCCTGCAGTATATTACAAATTAATAGCTCATGTTTCCAGGAATGACGAGTATGGCAAAAAAAGTCACCATAAAGGAATTAGGTAACAACAATGACATTCTAATTCCCACATAACATGTCATATTAGATTTACGTGGACGTTAATTGGTTAAACATCCTATGAAAAATGAAAACCGTATTCAGCTAAAGTCAACTCGATTAACCTTAAGCTCGTAGACATAAAGTGTGATATTCCTAGTCTGCAACAAGTACATTTCATATTCTTGTGTAATTCACTTTCTGGAATTAGAAGTCGAAACTAATAAATAGTTCTTTGATTAATATGGCATTCATTGATGTTGGAACTGAAAGGTCCAATTCCAGTTCCAAGCCCAAACTCTTAAAATCTACTCTACTTAATAATGTAGGTGAGGCATTGAACACTAAAAAAGAGCCAGGAAATTTTAGAACCCGGCAGCAGTTATTCTAGAGTTTCTTGTTTTTTAATTCTAAAGAAAATATCATCCTAAACCTTAAACCAATATAAAACCAAAGGCAAAACAGACCTGGAAGTCTTTGCAGCATCAACAATATCACCTATATATACATCATTGGGAAATATCTGGACAAAAACGAAAAGAGCATTGGCTGCAATGTCCAGTAAGCAAGACTGAAATAAGAGGCGAATTTGAGACAACACATATTAGAAAGACACAAGCATAATGCCACCAGACTGCTTTCTGCTGGGGTTTGTACTCTTGAGGAACAAAGCACTTTAAAGCAGATGAAATACATAATTTAATGTTTTCAACATATAAAGCATATCATCCATAAGGAAGATTTGTAGTCGTTTCAATATGTCCCTAATTAAGCCTCCAACTGATCCATTTGAAGCTTCAGATAAATATTCCCAACAAAGATATAACTATTTCACCAAACAGGTTATTGTACTTTTCACAGGACAGGTAATGCATGGTCCACGTTGTAATTGTCTGTGAATTAACCATGGATGACACTTTTCACTTGAAATTTTATGCACCCTAAGAATTGATAAACCCTAATGATACAAACTTCAATCACTTCTTTGCAGGGAATACATGTTAACATGCTTCTCCATACTCATATTGATGATATTGAACTGCCACCGTGCCATTTTCCATTTACTTCGCATAGGATTGGTTACAAACCTTCGTTACAGCACCATCCATGAACAGCAAAACGCGTATGAGTTATAATGAACAGCAATCCATTAGTTTAATAAAAGAAAATGGTACATACCTCAACAGTCTTAATCTCCATAGTTCCACTAAGAACTTCTATTAGCAATTCATGATTTACTTCAGATGGCCTAGAGGTATCGTCAATGCTTTGATATTGTGACATGCCCTCTAATTTAGGAATATATGTCCGCAACGATAACCTAATGAAAGTTCCATCAAATTCAATGATATGTAGACCTGATAATGCATCTTCAATTTCTTCCAAAGCATCAAACCTAACAGGAAATCACAAATTAAGAAGTTATGAGGCACTCACAGAAGCCATAAGGTATGCCAACATGCAAACCCTACAAAGATAGGTTACCTTTTAAATAAATATTCAAAATTCTGCAGGGAGTTCAAAATTGACTTGCTTTCTTCAATCTGATTATCAAGCTTCAAAATCTGAAACGTTGCACGCTCTCATTAACTGGCATCAAGAATATTAGACCAAAGAAGAGAACTCTAGAAAGAATAAATCAAAAATACTTGAATATCATAATATAGGGAATAATGACTCCTTGATGATCTTCAATACTGTCATGTGTAAACATAAGGTGGGGAATGATTAACTCTCTTGTAATAGTAAATTCGTTTATAAATAGGCTCCATAGCACAAACACAATAATGTCTCAGAAAATTTTAATTTATTTAAAGAGATAAACACACCCTAGGCTAGTTAGCATCTAAAGATATGTCTGTAAGGTTTCAATTAGCAATATGCAACGTTGAGAAAGTGGTAAAAAATAGGATAACCCTAATGATACCTCAAACTCATGATTTTCATGGCTGTTAATTGAGTTGGATCCATCTCCCACATAAGAATGGTAATTTTGACCATCTTTGTCTTCCTGAACCTGTAATGCAATATATAAACCATGAGGCCAGGGGGAAAACAAAGTTCTTCATAATAAACCTTAGAACGGTAAAAACAATGCGTTGAACTAATGCCGTGAAACTATTATGCTCCTACAATCTAGTTTCCAGACACTTCTTTCAAATTTAAATTTAAAGGCAAGGACTACAGGCTTGTAGTCGCTATTATGCCATCTCATCAAGAACTTGACAGATGATATTATAACCAGCAGTGGAGCATTTACTCAAAATATGAATCACGCAATGATGAAACTATTCCTATACAATTGATAGGCAACTGTCCAAAACTTCAAAAAATTCTTAACTTCAAAAGGAAATGGTGATCAGTTGGTTAAAATGAAGGATTGAAATGTTCCAACATCGAGCAGTAACAAATAAACAGTCGTGGACTGAATATGATGAGACTAACTATAAGCAGCAAACTTTAGAAGAGCTATCCTGAGAAGTTCTTCATAGCTTTCTGGGATGTATTTAAAGTGAAAACACAACAGGCAACTTGAACTTAGTTACATTGGAACAATGACTTCCATATCAACCACACCAACTTAGGGTAACAACTGGACCTGTAGAGGAGAACCTTGTGTGTAAAGACCAGGGAAAATTCCAAAAAGTCTTGACCTTAAATTTTGGAGTAAAACCCACAGGTTATGCAGCTGATGGTTTGCTAGAGAAAGAACTTGGAGTCAAGAGGTTATAGATTCAAGACTCAAGCCATAAAACTTTATGTAAGAGTTTACTCAAGAAGTTCATCCTAAAAACAAGGTCCAGCTCCCTTTCTTTCTAAATAACAGGCCTTGTCATTGTAGTCAGGCCAAAACTACGACAGTGTATTTACCGCTTTGAATCTAATCTAGAAGAAGAGCTTAACCCATCTTGTGAATCAACCAACCTGTGACGACATAGAATCCAACGAAGACTTCAACACTTCAAGGTCACTCTCCAATCGACTAGAATCTGAAAGAGTTAAAAGAACTTGTAATATTGGAGTATTAATGTATCAAGAAACATAATAAACAATAGGAAATTTTATGACCTTGAATATGAGTTCTGGTTAGAACCTCAATTTCATTACTAATCTTGGCACTCTCAGCTTCAGCGGTGTTAAGCTCCTCCTTCAAGTGCTCTACAAAAGCATCTGCAACAAAAGAAGAAAAAAAAAGCTACATTATAAAATCAAAAGAACACCAAAAGTCTATAGCCTAAACAACATAACCCTCATGCATCAACACTCTCTTCCAGAACTTAAATAAAAGCTCCAATCATCACATTCCATAGCATAGAAGTTCACACTCTTCCGGAACTTAAATAAAAGCTCTAATCATCAAATCCCACAGCATAGAAGTTCCCCGAAACACAAGAAAAGCTTCTTTATAACCAACTTGACATGATACAAGTAAAAAAGAGAGAATATAAATGGTTGAACTTTAAACCAAGTAAATCAAATATTTTCTTTTTGGTACTATAAGCGCATAAACAGAAAACGAATGAGAGAGGGAATTACCCAAATCCTCAATTCCTAAGAAACTGAAGTCAGAGCACTCGGATATCATCTGCTGCACTTTACTCTGAGATTTTCACATTTTTCAAACAATAAAGACAGATAACAAATGCAAAATTAAGTAAAACCTATAGCAACAAACAGATATGAAGTAGAAAACAAACCTCAAGTTGAAGAGCGGAATCTACAAGCGATTGGTCGGGATCTGAAGATGACATTTCCACATCCTCATCCATGCAGTTACGGTGCATTTGTTCCAACTCCCTCACTCGACTGCCAACGGAAATAGACATCCATGAATACATAAGTATATACATAGGCTCCGTTTGGATATGGGAAGTAAAGAGACAGACGTCAAAGTACCTGCGAATTGTGACAAGATCGAGAGGTTCCGACGATGAATCGGTTTCCATTGTCTCCAAATATCAAAATAAAAAATGAGTTGGACGAAAAAAACTGCTTGATGTTTCACTTCAGAAACACGGAAGAATTTTGTAACTTGTATTTCTGAATTCAGAAAAAGTTTTTGCAGAAAATTTCAAAAAAAAAATTGCAGTTTCGCGTATAGTCACGGGCCACCGTCCGCACACTGTCAACCAGATAAAAGAAAAGGTTAGCCCCATATCACGCGCCGATTATTGAGTAGTAACACTTTTTACTGAAATTTAAATTATAATAATCCATCCAAAACTCCAATAAATATTTATATAAAAATAATGTAAATACATGTTGTAGAAATACTTTAAATAATGATTAAAAATTTTAGACAGTTTCATAAATTTAGAACAAAATATGCCAATTTAGTATTGAAACAATTATTTTTATACATAACTTTTTGCTCAAATTATTGAATTTTTTGTGTTCATAAAGCGTATTTGAATAAATATGAATTTTATACATTAAATATATTACATGATTATATTAGGATTTTAAAATATAAATGTTTTAAATTGTTTTATAAATTAGAAATAATACAAAATTAAAACTTAAAATAATTCATTTCAAACTTCCTGTAAATTAACAAAAACAATTGAATAAGAACATAATAGAGGGTGTAGTTACATGGATTTAATGGACCATTGAAGGTAACAACAAGTAGTTATAGGCCTGCGCCAGCACGGGTAGCTTGGTTGACAATTTAGCAGAGGAAATTGGGACAAGGACCTGAGTTCGATTCCCGGCAACGAGAATGAAAGGACCACTCTGCTAAGCGGTCGACCGAGATAAACCGTGATTTACCCTCCTCACGACCTAGTCGGGCCTGGGTGTGGAGGCAGCTGGAGTGGTTGATTCCACCTTTTGGGACAAAGTAGTTATAGGCCTGCTCGCACGGGTAGCCCAGTTGGTCATTGGGAAAGAAAGTGAATCCAAGGTTTCGGGTTCGAATCTCGACAGCGGCAGTGTGGGAGCTCATCCAATGTGATGACTCTTTGTGCACACCGAGCACTGGACCGCCTTTTCGATGAGCTAGCTGGGATCAAACCGTGATTTACCTCCCTCATACAATGTCGGGCCGGAATGTAGGGGCGCCTAGGGTGGGCGTTCCACATTTTGAGTCCAAGTAGTTATAGGCCTTGTTTAATTGATAGCTGATCAGCTAAATTTTAGTTGATTGACTAAAATCAACTTTTTGACTTCATCAAACAGTTATTAATTTTGTTTGGTTGTTAGCTGGTTGGGTTGACTGATTCAACCAACCAGCCAAAAATAATAAGCTGCTTGGGAGCAGCCTTTTAGGCAATCAGCTATTTAATTTTCTTATAATTTCAATTTTGCCCTTAGTTTTTTGGCCAACTTCATTACCTCTCCCTCATTATCTGTAGGCTCCCGAGCCAAACAGAAACAAGAGAGGATGATTCTAAAAATAGAAGAGGAAGAGAAAGAGCTCGCCGAAGGAATCGTCGGAATTCAACACAATGCCTTCTACTTGCATCGCGCTTTAGTAGGTTTTCCCATTTGGAGGTTAGCTAGACTTGCAGAGCAGGCTGAGAGATACGATGGTATTGTTGTTTCTCATTCTGTTCTTGTTAGATTCTAGCGATTTGTGTACAAAATCTAAAATTTTTATCTTTTCTAACATTTGATTTGTAATAGGTGTGCAAAGCGTTTGTGAGTAGTGTTTTTTCATTTGAATTTCTAAGTTTGGATTAGTAGGTATATTATATGTTTATTTATTGTCATTTATGAATCTGGATTTATTTTCTTCCATTGATGCCAAACTGGGCCTCATTATCTAAGGTCAGTGTTGTAAATTTTGAGCATTATGCTGCTTGGGTGAAGTACAGTAATAGGTTCGTGTCTTATTGCAATTGTGAAGGAACACAAGTGGGTTCATATTTTATTGAGCCAGTTGATATGTTGAATTGGTACTAAAGTCTCAAGTTCTTTGGATAACAATAGTATCATTTTGAAATGCAGACAACACGGTATACTTGGCATTTTGTTTTCCTTTTAGTTCCTTTGCAATTGTAATAAGTTACTTGTATTCTTAGGAAACTTTTATGGACCCTACTTAGCAACTTGCACTAATGTATACTGGATTTTATTCTTTAGGAAGTGTCATACTTGTTTTAAACTTCAATTAAAATGGCATTTCTTGTTTACAAACTTAAGACTAGCTATCATAATAACTACAGTACCGTTATATTTTATTTTTTAATTTGTTTTTCCATCCCTATCCTTATAGTGCTATTATATTTCATTTCTTTATTTTTTGATTTCTCTCCATCTCCAAATTTTTTGTTGCAGAGATGGTGGAGACAATAAAGAAAGTTGCCAAATTAGATGTGGAGTTGACTGTTGAGGAGAGGAATTTGGTCTCAATGGGTTACAAGAATGTCATTGGTGGTAGAAGAGCATTATGAAGAATATTGTCTTCCACTGATCAGAAGGAGGAGGCAAAGGGCCATGAACAAAACGTGAAGAGGATAAAGGAATACAGGTAAAGGGTTGAAGATAAGCTTTCAAAGATATGTAATGACATATTGTCAGTCATTGATCACCACCTTCTCCCATCTTCCTCATCGGGAGAATCAACTATTTTTTACGCTAAGATGTGAGATTTATTGATCATTATAATTCCCTTTTCATTTAGCTGTTGAGTTGATTTAACTGAGAGGAATACTCTAGTATACATGGAAAAGGGGATAAGGCTTTGCAGATGAAGAAATATTTTTAATCTTAGGTAATTGTAATATAATTCAAGTTTATTTGTGTAAATTGATAGTGTGGAAAATATATGATGTCAATTAAAGACATCATGATTTTTCAATTAAAATTTTAAATTAATTTTAGAATGAATTAATCAAGACTTATTATAATTTTCGTATTTAAAATTGTTAAAATACTTAAAATTTAGAAATATATGTGAATTAATAAGGTATTAAAGCATAACCTCTTAATAATGTATTAATGAATAAATTTAAGATTTAATTATAAAGTATTAAAGCTTAACTTGCGACTATTTTGTTTTATACCTAACTCCATAACTTGCAACCATTTTGTTTTATCCCTAATTCTCTCATTTTTATTTTCATGTTTTATCCATAACTCTCTCTTTTCTTTCTTTTTTATTTTCATGTTTATCTTTTTCAAATATTATTTAATTATTTAATAGTTGTTTTGATACCAAAAGAAGTACAATTTTCTTAAATTATTATATATAAACAAATAGTAATTTAATAAAATGTTTTGATAATATCATATTTTAAATAAAAATATATTATAATTTTATATAATTTTTTAAATAATCAAGACATTATTATTATTATTATTATTATTATTATATGTTATATATTTTTATTAGAGTTATAAACTTAATTTTTTTAGAATTTAATATTTAAAATCTAAATTCCTATAAGAATATTGAACGAAATATTAAGATATATAATATTCATACTCTTATAATTTTTTTAAAATTATATTCTCATAAGTCATTTTATACATAAATAGCTAATATTAAATAACTAATTTTATCAAATATTAAGTGACAAATAGCTAATGTAATCAACTGGTTATATCAGTTGATATAATTAGCTATTAACTAATAGCTAATAGAATAAATTAATAACTAATACAATTGCCAAATTGGGCCTTTTATGATTTTACTTGCTCATATGAGTTTGTCTCACATTTATGATTTTACTTGCCCATATGGGTTTGTCTCACAAGCTGGTTTTGGGCTAAGCAAAATCTTCTCTTTATTTGGCAAGTACCCTTTCCCGATAAAGTTCCCAGAAAATTTTGAAACTTTACCGGTTTTGAGTTGGTTTGGCTTGATTTCAGTGTATGCAATGTCCTCGTTTAGTCAATCCATTTCATGACTTTGCTCCGATGTCAATTTTGAGCATGTGCCAAAACGCCTGCAATCGAGCTCTGGATCGATGCTACCGTGCCGTGCCGTGCCTCGCCGATCCTGGTACGGTTTCTGTTTGGGTCTTGAGAAATCTGGCGAGAAGATCGGTTACCTTTTTCTTTTCACTTAAAAGACTTGAACTTCCGACTTTAATTGTAATCCTTCCACAAGCTTTCTTTTGCAATTAGTTCATTTTGCTTTTTTCTTTTATGACAGCGAGGAGATCGTCGTTGGGATTGAAAGCTGCATTCGTGATTCTCCATGTGGTATATGTAGGAATTCTCTTTCTTTTCGATAGTGAATTGGTAGAGAGAACGAAGCAGGAGCCATGGTATGCTAACAATGACTATATTATCTTCTAAGCAAAAAGTTCGAAATCTATGTTCTTCGATATTGAATCTAGAGAAATGTACTTTCTTTTCATGAGAGTAGCCTTTTCGTTGTTGGAAACATAAAGTGTTTACCGATTTCTGTAATTTTGAGTTAATGAATTAGGAGGGGATTAGATGAGTACTTTATCTAGTAACTAGGATTGGGTCTTCAAGGAATATGGGCATTGTAAAAAGTTACTAGACCTTACAAATTTGAGGCAAACTACTGACTGCTTTTAGGAAGATGAGATAGGTTTTGGCCAATTGAAGGAGAAATGGAATGAATCTTTGTTATACTTAAAATCTTTCATTTATTGTATATTGGAAGCAAATGGTTAGTCTCGTATCTCTTGAAGAACTTCCTGTGAGGGCTGATCAAATTATAAGCACAAATACATATCTGCTTTTAACAGAGGAATTAGAGTCACTTGATTAACTTTGTTAAAATTGTTCAAGGGACTAATGGTTCAGATTTTTCTTTCCACTAAGAATGTGAACTATTCACATGTAGTAAGAGAAGCATTGAATTCTGTTCTGTTAGGGTTTTCTACTCTGGCTTCATGCAATTTATATCTTCATGTTATTACCATTGGGAACTTGCATGTTTTAACCAAAAACACCATAGTCTATTAGGATAAAGAATTAAGGAGAACTGTTCTATTTTTCCTATTGCACACAAAAAATTGCTTAGGTATAACTGATCCAATCAACATACATATATAAAAAAGTGTTCTATGCTTCACTTCCTTTGGCTTTTAGAGTTAACAATCAAGATATGTTACTTTATCCTTTTCTTTTGCACTTCCCCAAAGTTTTTTGTGATGCCATGCCACATCTTATCATCACTTGAACTTGAGCTTGCAACATGTTTGAACCTTGATTAGTGTAGTTTAATGTTTCCATTTCTCTCAGGTACACTGCTGTATACTTGTTATTATTTTCTGCAACACTAGTTCAGTACTTTGCTACATGTAGTTTAATGTTTCCATTTCTCTCAGGTACACTGCTATATACTTGTTATTATTTTCTGCAACACTAGTTCAGTACTTTGCTACATCTGGTTCTTCTCCTGGGTAAATTTCAGTCCAGTTTTTGCCTCTTCATTATTGGATATACCACGCTTGCAGCTCATATGTTTTATGTTTTTTAATTGCGTGACATTCTTGCTTGTCTAATGTTTTACTTCAGTTATGTTCTTGATGCAATGAGGGCTTTGAATGAAAGCAATGCACTTAGAAAGTCATCAATGATCTCAAAGTAAGGCCTAGTTTTGGAGTTATTATTTTAAGAGATCAATTCATAACAAATAAGAGGTATTAACATTCAATAGTGATGAATTTAAGTTAGAGCGAATAGTGTCCCTAACTATTGGGTTTTTCTATGCTTGCAAAGACAGCCTGCTTCAAGCAAGAGCGGATGCTTTATCATAGATGTGGATCAGAATCAGCCTGGAAGAGATATTACGGGAAGTAGTTTAATGTCTTGGACCAAGCTTGTATTGGACATGTACCCCCCTGGTACATCTGTAAGGTACCCAAGCACTTACAGTTGATGGTTGAAGCCTTTTTTTTAATATTATTGTGTTATGGTCTCTGATTCTGGATCTGGTTACAGGACCCTGTAGTGGAAGTCCCCTAGTACCTCTGCTTGTATATTGGGCCTAGAATATTTCCCCCCTTGTCTACCTATATTGTTAAGTAGAACAGAATAGAGCTCGTTAAGAGAAAACACTGAATCTCAATATGTTGACTGTTTTGAGTGAATAAAAGCCTGTCTTATTATTTTGCTGCATTCCCATCCAAAGAATACAAGACAATCTTGAAACCAAATCTACTGACAACTAACAGACTCTTTATTATGGGAACAATAGACAATCGTACCTATGGACAAAGCATTTGTAAACTTGGTCTAAAGGCACCATCTTCAGTGGATCAGGTTCAGGGACTTGATCCTGCTGTCCAGAAGTAACATCTTTCCGACTGTTTGCTGATTTAGTCTGGATTCTCAATGCATAATTATTAGATGGTTATCCACATTGCTCTACGATGACAAGTTTGCTATTGATATGATGGCTGCTTCTGGTCTCTGGAATTTGCTTAGTGTAAAAGCTAATTTCCACAGTTTTAAAAACAATTAGAGAATTTTCAGAAAATATTTAACTACTTGGCTAAACATAAATAGGTATCACCTACATTGAAGGATGACTTAGTGTAAATTGTTCAGTGGAAGAGTGTTATTGTTTCTTTCTTTATTTTTATTTCATGTTTTTAATAGACTTAAATTAAAATAAGTCATTGTGCATTCACTCTGGCTATTTATTGCTTTCTCTTGGTCTTGCAGAAGTTTGACATGCTGCTATTGCAACACTGAACAGGTATGAACTCATCCCTGCATTATGTAATGCACCCAAATGCATGGACCAAAATATTATTACAACCACTAAAATGCCGAGAACTGATAGTTGCTGCATTCAGTAATCCATTAATCTTCTACAAATGAAGATAATTGCTTAGTGTTTGTGGTAGGATTCCTGGTTCTTGTTGAATATGCATTTCACACTTCTATAACTATAGGATTACTAAATCTTGCTCTAAATGGAATGACTTGCTTAGTTAGGCTGTGCCTGGACCCAATTCCCCACAGAAAGAGAAAAAGGAGAAAAAAAAATCAATGGAGCTAGTACCCTTTTCTTGGTTGCCAAGCGTAGAAGCTCAAATGTGCATGATATACCTTCATTCTTTTCCTTGATTACATTGTCATTGTCAGGCTATATGGATGATGTGTGAAAATGGTGACTATGATCGATGACCATGACTTGATCATCAATGAAAAGAATCAAAATTTCATTTCATAATTCGCTGTCCAACTTGTAAAACACATAAAAACCTGCATACATGATAGTGATAAGCTGTGGACAAGTTTAGTAATTAGATGTAGTAAGTTTTATCAGGAATGTTAACTTCTTGGATTAAGGTGCCCTGTAGTGTTGAGAACTGCTGTGGTTTAAAGCACCACAGTAATTGGGTGTCTTGAGTTACACCTTTTACAAACCTAATTTTTCCTATTTATAGATTGATATTTTATTATAGTCTCTCAACTGTGCAAGTTTCTGAATGAAAGATATGTTTTGAGCAATAAAACATGTATTTCTGCTGTTTCTTAAATAACTATTCCCCTTACATGAAATCATTCGTACTTTTAATGCTGTGATTTCAGCCTCCACGAACAAAGCATTGCCATGATTGTGATAAGTGTGTGCTTCAATTTGATCATCATTGCGTTTGGCTTGGAACTTGCGTTGGCCTGAAAAATCATTGTCGTTTCTGGTGAATTATTCTTTCAATATTCTTTTATGCTGATTTAACTAATTTATGAAACTGTTTTATGATATTTATGTTATTGTGTCCTGGTTTCCCTTCTTTCTCATTGTGATACTTTAGGTGGTACATATTGGAAGAAACAGCATTGTGCTTATGGACTGGCATCTTATACATTGAATACTTGAAGGCTAGCATCACAAGGGTTTGGTATGAAGCCTTTGAGTTCATTCATGTTTTCTAGGGACTTTTTCTCTTCCTATGTCAAATGTGTTTGGTGCCAAACTAATATCGAAAAACTGAAAGGGAAAAAAATGATGGAAGTGGTCATCTACTAAATTATCCACCTTCCAGTAGGTTTACAATTAATGCATTATCAGACTGCATGATGGTAGATTGGATCCTGAGATGAAACTGTTCTTGCAGGTGGAAGGGTGCTATCATGATACTGTTGTTGGTTACCTTATCAATCTCTCTAATCTTTCTTCTCCTCCTGCTACTCTTCCATAGGTAACTCTTGTTATCTATTAAGCTTTTTAGCATGAAAGTTCTTAGGCACACCTTTTTGATTCACAGGTTCCCTAGGTTATTCTATGAAAGCCTTACAATCAAAATTTGCTGTTTTCATCTGGTGGTGCATTTTGCTTACTGATGCTTATAGTGGCCATCCTCAATGATCCAAAGCTTTGTTTTACTGTTTTAGTTTATTTAATTCAATTTCTTATCTTTGTTTATTTAATGGAGATGTTGACTAGAGAGATCATGCTTTATGTATAATGTAAAGCTGATAGTTTACCTACTTGTGTGTAACAAACATTTAGATAGGTTTTTGACTTGGGAAATGAAAGCTTGATAATTAAACTTAAGCATGCTATGGCTCATTGATTCATATGACTATTTTTTGGATATTCATCAGGCTATATTCTTTATCCAAAAATATATAATGTAAAGCTGAGATTAACCTACTTGTGTGTGATAAACATTTATATAGGGTTGAGGCTTCGTTGACTTGAGAAATGAAAGCTTGATAACTAAGGTTTTTTTTTTAATTTTCATTTATATTTTTACTTTTTTATTTTTATTTTCAAATTCAGTAAAAAATCTTTGTTTGATTTTCTGATTTTTGTTTTTTTTTTGGTTTCTTCCAGTTTTTATAAGTTATAAAACTATAAAAAGTGTTTTTTTTGCTTTTTTATAATATGATTTACTATCAAGAAAGTATATATTATATAATTATTTAATATTAATTACTAATAAGAATTATAAGTAACTTAATTTAATTTTTATCATTAATTTAAATATTACAATTTTAAAATAAATAATTTATTTTTATAATTATTAATAAATATAATTTAAATTTAACATATCTTCAGAATAAATATTAATTTATCAATAAAACTTTAATTATTGAATTATTTATTTAAAAATATAATAATTTTCAGTAATAATTTTCAATGAATATTATATCAGATATTAAAATAAATTTTATTTATTTATAAAAAGTTATATTTAAGTTTTATGTAATATGTAATTATTACACACTAACATGAAACTAAAATTAAAAATTACAACAGAAAAGTGGTAGTGGAACTAAACAGGCCCTAAACTTTAAGCTTGCTATGGTGCATTGGATTATACGAATATTTTTGGCTGCTCATCCCAGCATATTGTTCTACCAAAAATTCTAACGTCTTGTCATTTGAAAAAAAAAGAATTTATTTTTGCATAACTGAATGCATCATCCTCAACTGCCATTCCCTTTTTCCCTCACGTGAGTTCACCAATCTCATCATTTTGTGTGCAGCTATCTTATTCTGACAAATCAGACTACCTATGAACTTGTAAGGCGTAGACGTATTCCATATCTCAGGTCTGTTTCTACTCTGCTTATTCAACAAAAATTATTGATTTCTATGACTCTGAAATTTTATAGAAATCAGGATTTTATATGTCATTCTAAGTTACGAATCAGTGTTAATTATGCTAAAAGGTAGGTATTGTAACTTCTTTAGCAAGACAACTTTTGAATGAAATTGAAATCGAGTATAAGGTTATGATTAAGACATCTATTGGATGAAGCTGGGACTGGTTGACAAGTTCTTCGCATGAGACTTTCTGGAGTTTGCTTAATGTCTAATTGCATGTTGAACTGGAAAAATATGAATGACCATAATTTAACTGGTTCCCTTTTTGCTGCTGTGTAGGGGAATCCCTGAACGAGTGTTTCCATTCAGTAAAGGAGTTTGCCAGAATATATACAACTTCTGTTGTGGTCAAATCAACCTGTACAATTTGGAGCGGTTACCCACAGCATTGGAGATTGAAGAGAAATCGAGACCGTATACATGCTTAGATTTTTTGACCTGTCGCTGCTGTTGAGATGTTGAGGGGTAATTTGTTCAATTTTCATTGCAGGAGTTCAAATGAGGTTCTTGTAGAAGTTGGTTGTTTCAGGTTTTTCAGAGACGTTGGTCATCCTATTTTTCTGATCATGAAATTTTTTAGCTCTCTGATCTTCTTTTGCATCATGTTGAACCTGACGCCGTCAATGCACTACATATTACATTTGCATTGTGATTCTGCATGAAGAAGAGATGGTTGTTGGAATTCAAGCATGTCTATATTGTCTAGAATGGCTAATGATACCTTGCTAGCTTCAGCTACGGATTGTTTATTGAAGAAGTTGATTTGATGGTTGCAGGATGAGTGATAAAATACGTAATAAACTCATAAATTCAGAAGTCAGAGTGATACGCTAAGTGATTAAATTAGAAGACAGATTATATGCCCAGTAGCATTGGAAGCAAGTGGCAGACACGAATTGGATTGTTTTATCGTATCTTTGTTATTATTAAAACATCTCAAGAAAAAGAACCAATAAAAGAATTTGTACTTCAGAGTAAGCACGTTGAGTCTGACCAGTAGGAACTCGATCTCTTTCTTTGCAGAGAAGTTGGAGATACGAGAATATCAAATGAATAGCACTAAATTTAT
>JAOTIZ010000005.1:10048172-10059611 GCA_027123425.1 Erythroxylum panamense
AAGAGATTTATATGCTCCAACCAGAAGGCTTTGAAGAAAAAGGAAAAGAGAAATTGGTTTGCAGGTTAAACAAATCTTTATACGGACTCAAGTAGGTGCTAAAGTGTTGGTATAAGAGATTTGATTCTTTCATCATGAGTTTGGGATACAATAGATTATACACAGACCTTTGTGCATATTACAAGAGGTTTGGAGGTGATGATTTTGTCATATTGTTATTGTATGTTAACGACATGTTGGTTGCAAGCCCCAACAAAGATCGTATTCAGGAATTAAAGACTCAGTTGGCTAGGGAGTTTAAGATGAAAGACTTGGGACTAGCAAACAAGATTCTTAGGATGCAAATTCACCGAGATAGGAAACAATAGGAAGATCTGGCTTTCTCAGACAAATTACCTTAAAAAGGTCTTGCTACACTTCAATATACAAGACTGTAAGCTAGTATTTACCCCACTCCCTGTTAATTCCAAGTTGTCCTTTGAGATGAGTCATAGCAGTGAAGCAGAGAGGATGGAGATGTCTCGAGTACCGTATGCATCAGTAGTGGGTAGCCTGATGTTTGCCATGATCAGCACCAGACTAGGCATTACACATGCAGTAAGAGTTGTGAGTTAGTACATGGCAAATCCTGTAGAGAGCATTGGATAGCAGTGAAAAGAATTCTTAGTTATATCAAAGGAACATTGAATGCTGCATTATGTTATAGAGGATCAGACACAGGTATTTGTAGTTATGTTGACTTAGATTATGCAGATGATTTTGACAGAAGTAAGTCCACCATCGGATATGTGTTCTTACTTACTAACAAAGCTGTAAGCTGGGTATCTAAGCTGCAATCAGTTGTGGCTACATCAACAACAGAAGTAGAATATGTTGTAGCTAGTAAGGAAGTAGTTTGGTCGAAGTTGGTCATAGAGGAGTTCGAGCACATATGGGAGATAATTTCTCTATTTTTTGACATCTAGAGTGCTTTGCGTCTTGCAAAGAATCTATCCTTTCATGCCAAGAGCAAAAATATCCGAGTGCAGTATCACTTTGTTCATGAGAAAGTGGAGAAAGGAATAATTACTGTAAAAAAGATCAACAAGAAACAGAACGTAGCAGATTTTCTAACTAAGGTTGTCATCACAGATAAGTTCATATGGTGTCGTTCCTCCTTTGGCCTGATAGAGACATAAGCAACATGGAGCTAAGAGAGAAAGAATAGTGAAGATTAATTGGCATCCAATTCAATCTTCAAGTGGGAAAATGTTAAGACACTTATCCCACATCGGTGGGATGAGAATGTGAGAGGAGGAAAAAAGCCTATAAAAAAAGGTTCTCTCTTTCTCCTTCAATGCACTAAAACAACATTCCTCTTTTATGTATAAGTTAGAGGATTAATTTTGTAATCCCTAATTTTCATTCATAGTGAAATTCTTCTCTCTCCGTACCCTACTGAAATTTTTCACATAAATTTCTTGTGTTCTTTAATTTTTCCTTATTTCTTTTATATTTTCCTTTTTCCTTGCTTTCTTTTTCAACAGATACTAGAAATGAATTTGATGAAAAAATGGTTAAGGGTCTCTACACCTAATGTGATGAGAGGTATGTATTGGGCTATAAGTATCAGGAGAAGCAATCTCATTTATACATGGTGGAAGGAGGAAAGAGATTGTGATAAAAGAAGAAGAGTTAGTAGGAGAAAAAGTTATAAAGCATATCATTTCCAATATTTCTATAGAGGCCATGGTAGGACTTAAAGGAGTGTGAGAGTTTAAACCAATGAGGACCATTAGGTATATCAAAAGGAAACAATGCACATTTTAGTAGATAATGGGAGCATCTATAATTTTGTGAAAGTTGCAGTGATTAAGAAGAGCAATTATGATGTCTATGAGATAAAACCCTTTGAAATCACAATTTGTGAAGAGTTAAAGCTAAACCACAATCAGTATTGCATGAATTTTACCTAGATTATTCAGGGAGTGTAATTCACTACTAACATATGATATGGTACTCATAATACAATTGTTGGTGGGTCTCAATAACATGTTATACCATTTCAAGAAGAGGATTCAGATCTTCAAGTGGCATGATGGATCAATCACATTTAATTAAAATCTTGAAAAGGGGTTAAGATGAAATCAAGAAAAGGGTTTAATAAGGTGCTTAAATAAGCAACTAGGGGGAATCCCTATATGTTATAACTGACAAATCCAATTGAGTTTCAGTTACAAAAAATCAAACGAATAAGGGATTAATTAGATACTTCTATTAAGATCACAATGTGGCGTTGATTGAGTATGCTTATATTTTTCAAGAACCATACTGTTGACCTTTAAGAAGAAGACCAGATCACAAGATCTCTATGAATGAAGGAATAAAAGCAATGAATATTAGGCTTTATCAATATTAAAGTTGTAAAAGGAAGTGATTAAGTAATGAGTCTAAAGCTAATGAAGCAGGGATTCATTCGTCATGGCATTGGAAACTATTATTCGACAATAGTTCTTATTAAAAGAAGGATAATTCTTAGAGAATATATATAGATTACTAAAATTTGAATTAGCAAAGAATCAAGGACAAGTTTCTAATTCCCTTCATTGAAGAATTATTGGATGAATTGCATAGTTTTAGTTCACACTTTAAGCTGGAGTTAAGATCAAGATATAATCAGATAACGATGCACCTTAAATACATTCCCAAAATAACTTTTAAAACTCATGAAGGCCACTACGAGTTCTTGGTTATGTCTTTTAGCCTGACCAATGCTCCTTCAACCTTATAAAGTTTGATGAATGAAAACTCCAAACCTTTCCTAAAGCAATTTATCTTAATATTGTATGATAACTTGATTTACAACAACTCTCTCCAATAATATTTGGAGTATATTGACATAATCATAAAAGTAATAAAGGAAAATCAATTATTTGTTAAGGAAGCAAATGAGTTTTCAAAACAAGAAAGATATATCACCTTGGATACTCTATCTATGAAAATAGAGTAGTAACAAATCATAATATATGAAGATTATTCTAAATTGGCTAACACCGAGAACACTGAAAGAGTTGAGAGCATTCCTTAACCATAACCAATTATTATTACAATTATATTAAGAGCTATGGAAAGTTAGCCATGCTCTTAATATAAAAGTTAGAAATAAAAAATGGCCAATTAGAATTGGCGCATATGGTCATAACAAGCCATTAGTGATATTAAAAGATCCGTTACATCATCATATATTCTTGCATTACTTGATTTTTCAAAACCATTTTATAATTGAGTATGATGCTAGTGGAATGATAATTATTTTTTGTTTTATAGCAAGGTAACATTTCATAGCTTAGCTAAGTAAGGTTTTAGCTAATAAGCACCAAGGATTGTCCCCTTATGAGAAGCAATTTTAAGGTTTGATTAAGGCTATTAAACATTGGCATCACTATTTTAATGGGAAAACTTTCATTGTGTAAACATGCTATAGGAGCTTGAAATATCAGTTAGAGCAAAGGGTATCCACTCCTTTCCAGCAAATATAGTTACCTAAACTACTTAGATATGACTTTGAAGTATATTACAAGAGTGGTAATGGAAATTTTGTAGTATATGCACTCTCAAGAATAATAACATCAAGTTATTAACCATATCATTTTCCTAAGTACACACCAACATGATGGAGGAGATTAAATAAATTTGGGAAAAGGATTTTTCTATCTATGATCTTATTACAAGGTAGAAGAAAAGGCTGAAGTCTGAAGTATATGAATGGATAAGGAGTTATTAAGGTGGAAAGGGAGGCTATTAGTGGGGGTTAACCTAGAATTGAGAACAAAACTAATATCCACAGGAGAAGATGAGGTAGAAGGAGGACATTTAAGGGCATTAACTATTACAAAAAAGAGCATAATATGTTTATTAAAAGGAAATGGCCAAATATGTGTACATTAATAAGTGTTTAACATGTCATATATATATAAATATAATACATCAAGTTACATTGGTTTGTTTCAACGATTACCTACACTTGAAAGATATTAAAGGGATACTAACTTAGATTTCACCAAAGGATTATCATTATCAAGAGGTAACTTATTACTTTGTAGTAGTGTATAGATTCAACAATTAGACGCACTTTATTGACTTGAAACACCTTGATTATGGATTTAAAGTGGATTAATTATTTAGTAAATGTAGTTTTAAGTTATATGGGATACTGAAGCAATAATAATTAATGTAGTTAATTCTAAGTACATTTCAATAAGAAACTTTTAAATTGTAAGGATTAAATCTATTTTTTATAGTCTGTCACCCTCAATTTGATGGACAAACAAAAGCAATCAATAAGATAGTTTAGACTTATTTAAGGTATTTTTATTATGATGCTCCATATAAATGTGTTCATTAGACTCCTTTAGTTGAGTGGTGGTATAATACAACATACTACTCGATCAACAATTCAACACCATTTGAAGTTTTATATGGCTATCTAGCTCTCATAGACATCCCTTACTTTGTAGGAGACCCAAAGGTCTTGCTTGTTGATATGACCATGTAGGATAGCAAAGCAGTTTTAGTAGTTACAAAATTTTACGTAGAAAAGGCTTAATATGGCATGAAATAACAAATTGATAAAGGATGATTTGACAAGGAATTCAAAGTGAGAGAGTGGGTGCTCTTTAAATCACAATCATATAGACATCATTCTTTATAGAGAAAAGTTAATCATAAACTCCCATTATATTATAGAATTTAAGAGATTGTGAAAACAATAAGGGGGCATATATGTTGATATTGTCACTAAGGACTTTCATTCACCTTATATTTCGTCTATCTTAACTTAAAAGTATCACCTCATTCATATTACATTTCATATATATAAGTTCTAACTTAAAAGCTACATCTAATCAAGCTTTTAAATATATATTGATTTGCCAATGAATTTTGTTATAATAGGACACACTCCCATGACAATTTTAAGAAGGAGAGTGTTTTAAAGCAAAATAAGTTAGTAACCAAACTATTAGTCTAATAGCTAGATAGAACAACTAAAAGTGCAACATAGGCTATCTTTTTAAGCTACAACGAAGATTTTTATAATAAAAAATAGTAAAAAAGGTTCTTGAGTAATTAAAAAAAAGGTTCTTAAGATGGAGGAAATTGTCGTAAATGAAGGAGTAATAAGTATAAGGAGAAACAAAGTTTAAAAGAAAGAATGAAGATGAATAGGACATTGTTTCAGGAACATTAACCCAAACCCACCATATTTCGATCATTTGAATAATAAACAATATTCATGAGTATTTTATATGTTAGAAGCTTTCAATTTCTGTTATATTATATCCATTATGAAATGGCTCAAATCAAACAATAACAAAATGATATTCCTTCTCTTTGTATAAGCTGTTATTTCTTCTCTTCTCTGTTAATATTAAATGGCTCAAATCAAACAATAACAAAATGATATTCCTTCTCTTTGTATAAGCTGTTATTTTCTCTCTTCTCTGCTAATATTTTCTCTTCTTAATTGTTCTTGTATTTGGAATTTTATAGTAAAATAATTTATCAAACATTTGTTATCAAATCATGCAATCCTTGATAATAACACCCACATAAAAGGAATTTGAGATTAGAGTTATGATAAATTAAAGAAAATGTTAGAACTATTATAAAAGTGCAAGCCCATAATGAGTAATATTATTGGACATACAAATTGGTTTAAAAAAACAAGAGTGTAGATGAATAAGCTAAAATCTATTTCACTCAATTCACATAAAAATTAGTAGCAACCATGAGCACGCCAATTAGAGGTAAAAAGAATGTTGGAGCTATCTAAAAGAACTTTGATAAACATGACAATTATACTACTCTGACCAAGTTCAATAAAACCAATTTTTTCGCATAAGCACATGTGAAGGTATGGCTATACAAATGTGATCGATTATTTACTCTAAACAACACCCTTGATATATTGAAAGTGGAAAATAAGTGGGAGCGATACCTATTGTATTTGAAAAATCGAATGAAATTGGAGCTCCTATAATAAAAGAAATTTGTTGTAACATTTGGATAATGTTTTTATGAAGAAATATTTAAAGATTTAGTTAATGATTTTAAGCTCCCAGTACATCAAAGGAGGGGGTATCAAATTGTCCCATTTTGTGAGAAACCCAAGCAATAATTCTCTAGTGAGAGGTACATCTTAAAAATTTTCACAATAAAGACCAACTAATCAACCTATACCATTAATCAAGTCAACAAATTAGGTCATTTAAAAATTGAGTATCAAGGTCAATCAATAATAAAAAAAAATTGATGAGGAAAGGATTTGGGTTCTCTACTTCTAGTATGGTGAGAGGTATATATCAAACCATAAGTACAAGAAAAAGAAATTGCATTTATTAATGGTGAAAAGAGAAGAGACAGTGATAAAAAAAAAGAGTTAGTAGGGCAAAAAGCTATGGAGCATACCATTTGTTTTGTTTTTCTATAAGCTATAGTGTGAATTGAAGAGGAGAGAGAGGTTAAACAACTGAGGATCATCAAGTACGTAAGAATATAACAATACACATTTTAGTAGATAATAGGAGAACCTATAATTTTATGAATGTACTAGTGATTAAGAAGAGCAAGTATGCTTTCTGTGAGATAAACCCCTTTCAATTCACAATTTAGGGAGGGTTAAAATTGAAGTGCAATCAGTGTTGTATGAATTTCACATAGATTATGTAGGGAGTGTAATTCATTCTAAAGCCTTAGTGATAACATTAAGAGTGTGATGTGGTATTCAGAATAAAATAGTTGGTGGGTATCAACAATGTGTTATGGAATTTCAAAAAGAAGACTCTAACCTTCATATGGCATAATTGATTGATCATACTCAATGAAAATCTAGAAAAAAAAAAGGGCTATGGTGATTTCAAGAAAAGAGTTTAATAAGGCATTTAAACAACCAAGTATAAGGAATATGTATATGTTACAACTAACAAATCTAATTAAATGTTATTACAACAAATCAATATGAAGGAGAATCGATTAAATATTTTTGATGAGATCAATGGAGTAATGAATGAGTATGCTTATGTTTTCAGGAACCATTCCATTTACCTCTAAAGAGAAGGTAAGATCACGAGATCTACCTAAATAAGGGAATAAAAATGGAAAATATTAAGCTTTATCAATATTAGAGTTACAAAAGGACATGATTGATTAATCAATCCAAGAGCTAGTGAAGTAGAGATTCATTCTTCATAACACTAGACTATATGATTATATGGTAGTTTTTGTTAAGAAGAATGACAGTTCCTAAAGAATATGTATAGATTATTGAGACTTGAATTAGCATACAATTAGGGACAAGTTTCCAATTCTCTTAATTGAAGAATTATTGAATAAATTACATAGTTCTAATTGTTATTCTAAGCTGGAGTTAAGATCATGATATGATTAAATAAGGATGCACCCTAAAGTCATTCCAAAAATACCCTTTAGAACTTATCAAGGCCACTTTGAGTTTTTTGGTTATTCCTTTTAGATTGACTAATGCTCCTTCATCCTTATAAAATTTGATGAATGAAATCTTTAAACATTTCCTAAGGTGATTTACCTTAGTATTCTTTGATGATATCTTGATTTACTATAACTCTTGCCAATAACATCTGGAGCATATTTATAGAACCATAAAGGTACTCAATTGTTTGTTCAGAGAAGAAAATGTATTGTTAAAGCAAGAAATATAGATTATCTTAGGTACTCTATCTCTAAAAATAGGGTAACAACATATCACAAAAGGTGAAGACTATTATAAATTTGTCAATATTAAGAATTCTGAAAGAGTAGAGAGGATTCCTTAATCTTACCAATTACTATTACATTTTAATTAAAATGTAAAAAAAGTTGGCTAAGATCTTAATATAAATGTTAAAAATACAAACATGGCCAATTGGAATTAGGACATAAGGTTACAATAAGCCTTTGTTGATCTCAAAAGAGCCATTACATCGGCACTTATTCTTGTTTTACCTTATTTTTAAAACCATTTATAATTAAGTCTGATGTTAGTGGAATGATATTTGGTTCGATTTTGTAACAAGATAAACCCCTATAGTTTCAATAAGCAAGGTTTTAGCTGCTAAGTATCAAAGATTATTCATTGATGAGAAGGAATTTTTAGTTTTGATTAAGGTCGTTATATCTGAATGGGAAACCATAAGAGCCTAAATTGGACCAAAGGGTATCCACTCCTTTCCAATAAACACAGTTACCTAAACTACTTGGATACGATTTTGAAGTATATTGTAAGAGTGGTAAGGAAAATGTTGCAGTAGATGCACTTTTAAGGGTTATTAGCACCGACCTTTTTATCTTGTCAAATTTTCCTAAGTACACACTAATATGATGGACATTAAATAATATTGGGAAAAGGATATTTACTATTAGGAATTTTAACACAAGGTTAAAGAAAGGGGTGAAGTTTAAAGCATATGAATGGAGAGAGGAGTTCTTAAGGTGGAAAGGGAGGCTAGTGGTGTTTAACCCAGAATTAAAAACAAATTAATAAGGAATGATGGGCACAAAGAGGTCAAGATATCAAATACTACAAAAAGACAACAAAACATGTATTATTGGAAGGGAATGGCTAAAGATATGTGAAGTTACTTTAAACAATGTTTAACATGTCAAAGAAAGAAGTTCAATGCATCAGTTTACCCAATTTCGCTTCAACTACTGCCTATACTCAGAAAGATATTAAAGAGAGACCAGGCTAGATTTCATTGAAGGACTGTAATTATTAAGAGGTAACTTAGTGATATTGATATGTATATAGATTCCATAATTACGCACACTTCATTGCCATAAAACACCTTCTTTTGTTCTTGAAATGGCTCAATTATTCATTGAACACATTTTCAACCCCCATTGAGATGTTTAAAGCAATTGTATGTGATATAGACGCTTTGTTCCAGAGCAATTTTTAGCCAAAATAATCTTAAACTACAAGGATTTAATTTGAAAATTTTGACAACATATCACCCTCAATCAAATGGACAAATACAACCAATCAATAAGATACTCAAAACCTTTTTGAGGTGTTTTTGTTGTGATACTCCATACAAATGAGTCGGTTGAACTCCTTTAACTAAATGGTAGTATAATACAACATACTACATAAGTACCAATTCAACACCATTTAAAATTGTGTTTGATTATCCCCCTTCTACATGTATCCCTTACCTTGTGGGAGACTCAGCTAGGAGGATAAAGAGACAACTTTAGTAGTAACAAATTTTTATCTAAAAAGCGCTCAACATAGAGCGAAGCAACAAATTGAAGGGAAGATTTAACAGAGAATTCGATGCAAAAGAGTGAATAGTCCTTAAACTACAACCATATAAACATCATTCTTTTCACAGAAGAATTAATCATAAACTCTCATCAACTTTAGGAGATGGAAAAAATAGAGGTGGCAGCATATAAGTTATGACTGTCACTTCATATTTCAGATATCTCAACTTGAACATTCACCCTATCTTTCATTTATATAAAATCTAACTTAAAAAAGAGCATTCGCGTAGTAAGGGAATGAAGTTTCTTCACCGTGTCTAAGCTGTTCTCTCCTCTCTTAAATGTTCTTGTATCTGGGAAATATTTCCAGTAGAATTAATTCAGCATCTAATTCTAATTTTCATGCACCAACGATCTACAACTTAGATCCCAACAAAAGGTTTTTCCCCTTCTAATTTGTTCTCGTAACCAATAATGTATAGCCCAATGCTTAATATACATGGTCCATGAACAAAATGCCACAGTTTCAACCTGGAATAAACCGAGAATGTCTTTCATTGTACACATTTTATCTTTTTTGCAGTATCTACAATGTTTTGAGATATTTCAGGGTGCTTCAGCTTCAACAGTTTCCCCAACCGAGCTGTTGCCTCCAGGAAGCAACCATCCCTTATGCATGGTTCCGAACAAAGACCAAAAAGAATCATATTGACATCTTCCTCAAGCTGAAGGCTGAAGAGGTGGCTGAAGACCTGAAGAAGAGCACAACAAGATTTTGTATAATTTTCTTGAAAACACAATACATAAATCTATAAAGAGAATCTAATAAAAGTGAGGGGGATTGATATTGCAATTGAAAATAAAGCCAATATCGTAAAAGATAACTCTGTTAAGTGGCACGTCCAAATTCAAGCAACGTTGTTTTTATATTCGTATTCCTGCTTTATCAAAGTGGACAACCCTCGTTTCAAATACGAAAACAAGCAACATAAAGATTCTCAGTCCTCACCGCTTTCATCCTTGAAATAACCATATCTTTAACAGTTGTGGACCTAGAGACCAAGTTAACAATAAATAGACCTCGCTTGGAAAGGGTATCTCTCACAGTCAGAAGAAATGACTCTTCAACAAAATCTGCAGCCGGACATGTCATTCCAAAGCTGTTCACAGCCAAGCCAAAAAGGAGCAACATGAACTTCTCAAATTGGAGATGCATCCAAAAGCAATTACATATAATAGTTTTATCTACCTTGAGTCAGGCGAGTCCACATCAATTATAAGTATGTCAACCCGATTATGGTTTCTGCTTTCTGATGGGGATACTATACCACTTTCATTTGGAGAAGGCATTGTACTGCAAGAATTATCCCCATTTTCATGAATGGTTGTCATTTTACCATGTGCTGCAAACTTTTTTAAATCTCTGATGAACTCAATTCCATCAGCAATATGCACCTGCAATGCCAAGGAATAATCGAGTAAGGCATATCAACAGTGAACAGAATTTTAAATTTGTGGATGTCAAGATAACCTATTGATGCCACTAACCCCTCAAGCTTATACAAAAGAAATGTAAATTAGAGTTTTGGGGTTTTATGTTCTGTCCAAACCCCCAAAACTCTTCTTTGGGATAATTAATACTATCCTACTTATAACAATAAAAGACGCATCCAAATTGTAAAATTTAAACAAAGTAACATCTGATCCAGTTTACTTGTATCCAAAATGGCTGGTCATAAACTAAACCAAATATCAATCATATGGAAGATAGCAGTTGAGTCTCCAAGGTATCATTGATCTCAACAAAATGATCTTTTGTTAATAATACAACAGGTAAAACTCTCATACTCAAACCCATTCTAAACCAAAATAATTTAAAATAGTAAAAGTACTTGATACATTGTTCCAAGTTATGAGCCTTTTTCGAACTGAACCTACCTTATGGCATGGGGAAGTTCATGGAAAAAAGGTAGCAATTAAATTGTAAAGCATAAATTACCTTCAAATTTTTATCTTCAGTAAAATCAAAGTAGTCCCTTGCAATACCAAGTATCACAGGATCTAACTCCACCACCTGTCAAATTCATAATTTCTCAAACCAATTCTAGCAGAATGAAAAAGAAAGAAAAGGCATCTGTCATCCCCATTACCATTTGTGGGTTTGTGGATGGTGGGGGT
>JAOTIZ010000005.1:10068600-10083090 GCA_027123425.1 Erythroxylum panamense
TAGACCTCATATAATTGCATTGTGCAATTATGAAAGAATTCTGATATTTCTTGATGATTTTTCACATCAAAGTCATGTGTTCTTGCTTAAAGTCTGAAGGTTAAGAACCAGTTGGAAAAATACATCAAGATAGTCAGATTTGACCATGGAGGAGAATATCATGGCAAACATGATGTTTCAAGACTTTAAAAAGTCCGTTTGCCAGATATATGAAGTCGGTTGAAATAGTCACTTAGTTCACTATGCCGAGTAGTTCTGAGCAAAATAGTGTGTTGCCGAAAGGCATAAGGCACCCTAAAGGACTTAAAGAAGTCAATGCAGAGCAGGACTAATCTACCTATCTACAAGTTGAAGAACCCAGCCTTGAGCACAATCGTGTAAAGGACTGCCCTACTGAGGTAGGATAATCCTTACAAAGAAATTTTGCATGCTTGTTCCTTTCATTGCTATTTAGTAAAATATCTTAACCACTTAGGGCTACAGATTTTACTGTAGATACGGAGGGACCAGAATAGTGGAATTACAAGCATCCAAGTTTCTAGAATACCATGTCTATGATGATGGTGGGTCTTTTGACCTTTCGGATGATAGTAAGGCGGATACTACAATTATCCTGTACCTGCTGCTCATACAGTTAGATCCGGTGGATCTAGATTTTTGTACCGTACTTGTACAGGAACAGGAACCCAAACCAGTGCACATAGAGAGATTCTTGGGAGTACAAGATCTAATAAGGTTAAGTAAATCCACTAGATTGAGACGACCTGCTATCCCATCTGACAACATAGTCTGTTAGGTGTACTAAACTATGTTATTAGACATACTACGGATCCAGTTACTTTTACAGAAGTTGTTTCTGGACCCAATGCAGATGCGTGATGGGATGCGATGAATGACGAGATGCAAGCCATGAAGCATAGTAAGGTCTAGGAGCTAGTTGATTTGCATCAGGAACTGCAAACTCATCAGTTGTAAATAAAGTTTTGAGACCTAAAGGATTTCAGGATAAAGTTCAATGGTTTATGGGCTCGCTCAATTGCCTAAAGGGTTCACTCAAGGAAAATGTTGACTTTGTGTTACCTTTTCTCTTGTATTCTCGTAGGATACATTTTGAGTGATAAAAGTAATTGTAGCTCATGATGATATAGAGTTACGTCAAATGGCTGTCAAAACCACCTTCCTAAATAAAGACCTTTATGAAGTGGTCTATATGGTACAATCTGTAGGGTCCCAGGATTCAGATAGTACTGATATGTTTTGTGAGTTATGCAGATCAATATATGGTTTACAATAAACCTCCTGAAAGTGATACCTTACATTTGATGAGGTCATGGTCTCTTCCGGCTTCTTGGAAAATAAAGTCAAAAGATGTCTATACTATGAAGTTGAGGGGAGCAAAGTTATCTTCATATTACTGCATGAGGATGATAATTGCTCACATCAAGTCATTTGACCATGTTGTATGATGATAAGCAACTTTTGGTCAAGAACCTTGACATAAAAGACCTTAGTATAGCATCTTCTGTCCTAGGTATTCGGATTCACCAGGACATATCTTAACACTCATCAGACCTCTCAAATACATTGAGTATGTATTACAAAGCTTTAATACGGTTGACAGTAACCTGTCATAACACCTGTCTCTCACAGTGAGAGATAATCTTTAGTATAGCACCCAAAGAATAAAGTGAAAAAAGAGTTTATGAGGAATGTTCCGTATTCTAGTACGGTGGATAATTGATGTATGCTCAGCTATGTACTAGATAGAACATTGCATTTACTGTTTGATTGTTTAGTCAATATCTGGTTAATCCAGTTATAGGTAATCTTTGGTACGACACCCAAAGAATAAAGTGAAAAGAGAGTTTATGAGGAATGTTCCGTATTCTAGTACGGTGGATACTGATGTATGCTCGGCTATGTACTAGATAAGACATTGCATTCACTGTTTGATTGTTTGGTCAATATCTAGTTAATCCAGTTATAGACTTTTGGAATGCAGTTTAGCAAGCGTTGAGATACTTAAAGGAATCAAGGATTATATGTTGACATATAAAAAAGTCAACAGACTAAACCTCGTTGGGAATTCAGATTAAATTTTAGCTATGTGTTCAGATGATCGAAAGTTCACTTAAGGTTACAGTTCAAGTTTGCAGATGGTACAATGTCGTAGAAGTGTGTCAAAGAGACACGTATAACTTCCTCGACTAGGCATGCAGAGTGCATGCTAAGAGGCTGCTTCGCAGACGGTTTAACTCAAAAATTTGATTTCTGAGTGGTCTGTGGTCCATTAAGTGGCTAGACTCATTTGGTTTTACTGTGGTATTCTTCTTACAGTGTTGTTTAATGACAATGAAGAATATAACAAGGTCATAGCATTTAAAGAACAATTATTTGGTCATAAAGATGTTGACACAAAAAATGTGACATTGAGGTTTGGAGCATTTAAGAACTGAGGAACTGCGAGTCGATCATTTAACTAAAAGACTTCACCCACTTGTGTTTGTGATACAAGTATACAGTATGGGTGTTTTGACATTCTTAGACATTATTAGTTAAAGGGATCGTTATGTTTGCTCCATGTACATTTGTATATTTTAAAGTATTATGATAGTATGATAGTTCATTGATAAAGATGATAATCGTTTATCCTCAGTATTACGTGTCATCATACATTGCCATAATACGTATGAAAGTCTTAAGATTTGTGTCGACCTTAAGCATTTGAAGGTCATTAGGCATACATACAGATTAACCTTGTGCCTATGTCATTTAGACACATACAGTTTAGCATAGATATCTATAAAGTTTGACATGATATAGGGGGATATAAGTTTTTAATCCCATAAAAGTTCTCTAATGCTGTTTAGCCTTCAGTTGGAAAACATAAAGGTTTTCTCTAATGCTGTTTAGTATTCGGTGAAAAAAAACAAGTTTTCTCTAACGCTTTTTAGCATTTGGTGAGAGAAAACAAGATTTCTCTAATGCAGTTTAGTATAAAGTTGGAGAAATCGAGACCTACAAACGAAGATGATACAATTTAGATCATAAATGTATCATTGTAGTTTGCCACACTCCATTTTTCCCATTAATGTTAGTAAGGTATTAGGTATTCGTGATTGTATTGGATCTGTGTCACACAGGACACATGCATCTGATGCTTTTCGGTATCGAAAGCCTTGCGGGACAGAATGATGGACTTTCGTTATTTTTGAATCAAATGTTTTGTTTTTAAAATTTAGTAGACCAATGCAGTAGTATAGCTTAACCGAGTTTACTGCAATTAATGCTTGTCTAAATGGGAGATTGTTATACATTTTTGTTCTTATGGACAATTTTGTCCATGTCTCATAAAGTTTAACAACATTAATTGCATTTTTTATTTTTAAATAAATTATCGGTTAAGTTGCGTCGTTTGATTTAGATAAGATAATAGAGTGACCCAATAAATGATCTAGATTAATGGGTCGAAGTCTGGGTGAAAAATGAGTCCCAATTAGTATAGACCGGGTCTATATCGATCTTGTGATAAAGAAGCCCAGTATAGAAACTATATAAAGATTAAGGTCTCCTGCAGTTACTCATATATCATTCACGAGCATAAGGAATTCCTGACCCCTTAGGGAAGCTCGTGTTTTGAGAAAACTATAGAAAGATCTAGCTTGTGAGCCGGGGAGTACTTTCCACTAAAGATCTCGGAAGATTCGTAGACGTTTGGAGCTCGGAATTTGCATCGGAATAAGAGATAGAACCGAAATCTAGGTATTCCGCATCACCTTCATTTTTGATCCTTTCATGTAGATCCGGGAGACGTAATAAGGCTCATACTATGTCTATCATTTAGTGTTTAATGTTTTCACTAATTCATTTTAATTTTAAAAAATCTTAATATTTAAAAGCCTTTTGTACTGATGTATTCACATTTTACATTCTTTGTAAGTTTCGAGATTTTTGTATATAGTCCGATATTTTATATATACATAATTATGTCCGAAATTTTGAGGTCGTTAATAGTTTTGACGTTCGAGAGTAGAACCGGTGAATTACCAACAGTATACAACGCAACAGAGAATTAGCGGGCAAGATCGGGTCGGGTCGGGTCGGGGGTCGCATGATTCTACCTTTGCCCTACTACATGTCGCCTGCTTCTTTCCCACGCTCTCGGTTAGCTTTGATGTAACGACTTGGAAAATTCTCCCATCGACCAACAAGCAAGCAATTTGGAGTCAAAATCACGATCAAATGGCTGCTGATAACTCCTCCTCCACCTGCGGTCAGCGCACGGCGTTGCCCAAGGTCCCTCTCCCCGGGAAGAGGAATATTCTTATCACAAGTGCCTTACCTTATGTCAACAACGTCCCTCATCTCGGCAACATCATTGGCTGTAATATTCATTATACATACCATCTCCCTCCCTCTTTCAATATATACATGTCAACACTTACTTGTGAAGTTAGTCTTCAAAGCAACAATCTTTTGACGCAAACAATTTAACAGAACTTCAAAGATTGCCTTTTTGGTTTACGTATATTTATGCATATGCAAGTGCATGTTGTTTGGCGGCAGGTGTGTTGAGTGCTGATGTGTTTGCTCGTTACTGCCGGCTTCGAGGCTACAATGCCATTTACATGTGTGGGACTGACGAGTATGGAACCGCCACCGAGACCAAGGCCTTGGAGGAAAATTGCACCCCCAAACAGATCTGCGACAAGTATACATATTCTCTGTTCCATTTTGAAACTGTTCTCTATGTTCTGCTTTATTTTAAGATGATTAGTTGTTATGTTGGTTTGGTTTCTTCCAGGTACTATGCAATTCATAGAGAAGTCTATAAATGGTTTAACATAAGTTTTGATGAATTTGGACGGACGTCAACACCACAGCAAGAAGAAATTTGCCAGGCAGTTTTCAATAAGTTGTGGGAGAATAATTGGCTTTCTGAAAACACAATGCAGCAGGTATTGAGCACTTCGACTCATTAAACTTATACATTCATATGAGTTTGAAAATGTGTTTCAATATCTACTAACTATTTACGTGATTCAGCTTTACTGCGACACATGCCAAAAGTTCCTAGCTGATCGGCTTGTGGAAGGTTCCTGTCCTACTGAAGGGTGTAACTATGACTCTGCACGGGGCGATCAGTGTGAGAAATGTGGAAAACTTTTGAACCCAACCGAATTAAAAGATCCCAAGTGCAAGGTACAAGATACTCTGCTTTTATCTAAGTTTTTCTTTTTGTTTCTGTTATGAATTGTATAAAGTCATTTACTTTCTTATAGTTTTTAGCTGGATGATCGAATAATTTCATCCACAGTTGACGTGCTTCGATCTGAAACATGTGGTGCAGCTTGCATAAACTAGATATCTTAAAACATAGTTTATTCAATTCCTTCTACTTTTTGTTCTTATATATGGATTGTAGGAGGCTTTGGTAGAAGGGCAAGTTAATACGGTTTGATACTTTGATATATGGCTCACATGCTCTAGCAAATAGGTCATGATAATATGAAATTTTCTGTTACATATAGCAACAATATTATGAAACATCATAGTGTATCCTGTGTTTCTCATTCTCACAATATTGAACAGGTCTGTCATTCCACTCCACGCATTCGTGACACAGATCACTTGTTTCTAGAGCTTCCTCTGTTGAAGGATAAATTGGTAAATTATATTGAAAACATGTCTGTTGCTGGATCTTGGAGTCAAAATGCAATTCAAGCAACAAATGCGTGGCTCAAAGAAGGGCTCAAGCAAAGATGCATTACCAGGGATCTCAAGTGGGGGGTTCCAGTTCCACTTGAAAAGTACAAGGACAAGGTTAGCAATAGCATGCAATCTCCTTTATGCATAAAAGTCCAATTTCTCACATTATATGATTTTTCCCAACCACGCTGAATCATTTTTTTCATTCTGGATGCTTCTTTATGTATTCATGAACTCATATTTGTTGTGAGGGCTAGTCATATTTTCTTGAGCATTTGGATTGATGCTCATTTTTCTTGATCTGATCTAGATGGGGTTGCAAATGAAAATTTTTCTTTTTGTGCAGTTCTTTTATCTTTTTGTCTTTTGACCTTACTATGAATTCATTTTCTATTATACTTGTTATGTATTTGTGCCACCCATATACTGTTGCTTTTTTGAAATTTAATTGTTTTCCCTTTTAGATGCTGTACTGATTGTCACTTCCAAGTATGTTTTTGGTAGGTTTTCTATGTTTGGTTTGATGCGCCTATCGGATATGTCTCAATAACTAAGTGCTACACAGAAGACTGGGAGAAATGGTGGAAGAATCCTGAAAATGTTGAACTGTATCAGTTTATGGGAAAGGACAATGTACCTTTCCACACAGTAAGTGTGCTATTCTGAATATTTTATTGATGTTCTGCACGTTGGAGATTAAAAAATGAGTACATAATGGATTTTATTCTTAAATATTTCATAGACCTTCATCTATTTTAGTTCTTTATTTTTGTTAGCGTTTGATCATTTTTACATGACTGCTGCTGTCTGTGTTTAACTGACAATTGTAGAAGAGATAAATCCGAATTAGCTTCATTATACAGTTGAATGAAGCTTGGAAAGTCTGGAAGCAGCTATCAATCATGCTGAAACTTGTTTGTTGGCTTTTTTTTTTTCTCATGACATCTTGTTCCAAGATTGTGTGATATAATGTCTGATGCATCCAAGCTAATTTCTCAACGTGTGGGTCTTTCTCTTAGTTTTGGTTAATTTCCTGCAAAATAGATATCCTGTATGGAGATAAATCCTATGTTTAGTCTTCTCTGGGCATGAAATTTGTGGCATGTTGGAAGTACATGCTGATTATAATTCATTTATGCCAAAAAATTTTGTGCGTACTAAGATTTTGCTATTGTGCTTAAAATTTCTGGCTATGACATTAGTGCATCTCCTTGAAATTGTTATACTTGTCCCATGTCATTCTGTTAATTTTCAACAGTGGACTTTTCTTTCATTCATTGAACTAAGATCCTATTTTTTGTTTCAGGAAACAAATGTATTTAATGGAATATTGCTATAGCTTCTCATTTTAGTCATTGATGTGTTATCTCTCTGATGCATGCCTTCTTTCTAGGTTATGTTTCCATCGACACTTCTTGGAACTGGTGAAAATTGGACCTTGATGAAAACTATAAGCGTTACTGAATACTTAAATTATGAAACAGGTTAGTCACTAATGTGTACATTGTATGCATCAAGGTAAAAGTTGTTACAGTAGTCTAACATTTTTGTGCTGGCATTGTTTCTGTTTATGACCATCTAATTTGATGACTTCTCAGGGAAGTTTTCCAAGAGTAAAGGAATAGGAGTTTTTGGTAATGATGCAAAAGATACAAATATCCCTGTAGAAGTGTGGAGATACTATTTGCTAACTAATCGCCCAGAGGTAATCTTGCTTTTGCTGATACTATTTCTGCTCTTGGGTTCAATACTTTGGCCTGTAACAAACCAAATGTTAATTCTTTTCACTTTGTGAATTAGGTGTCTGACACATTGTTTACATGGTCTGACTTGCAAGCAAAACTCAACAGCGAGCTGCTTAATAATTTGGGCAACTTCATAAATCGTGTTTTGAGCTTCATTGCTAAACCTTCAGGTAGAGCAGTTTTTTTGACATTCAATCCTGTGAGCTATCTTTAGAACCCACTTGTTACATCACAAACTTTTCACAGGATCGTACTGGTTTATGGTGCCAGTATTTGGGTTTAGTCTCTCAAGTTATTGTGGGACTGGCACTTATGGGAGATAAATTATGGAAAATTTCCCCTGATATGGAATTTTACCATCAAAATTGATGCTAATGGTACAACCGGCTCATGATTGAAAATTCTCAAAGCCCTGTGAACTATATTTGCAGGTGCTGGATATGGTTCCGTTATTCCTGATGCTCCAGGTGCAGGCTCGCATCCTCTGACCGAGAAATTGGCTGAAGAAGTCAGAAAACTCGTGGAACAATATGTTGAAGCCATGGAGAAGGTATTTGTGATTTGCTGTGTAACCTTGGACACAACTTAGCATTTGCCTCACTTATTAATGATTGCCACACATCAGGTTAAATTAAAGCAAGGACTGAAAACGGCAATGAGCATATCAAGTGAGGGAAATGCATATCTTCAGGTACGTCTTCTTCCATTGATTTGTTTAACTTGCTCTTTCCATTTTTGAGTTTTCTTGTTGGGGTGGTTGTTAAATGATATGTGTTCCTTGCTGTGTAGGAAAGTCAATTCTGGAAACTTTACAAGGAGGACCAACTATCTTGTTCCATAGTTATGAGGACTTCAGTTGGGCTAGTATATCTTCTTGGTTGTTTGTTGGAACCTTTCATGCCATCTTTCTCTGTCGAGGTAATTTAGATCCCTTGCACATATATGCATAGCACTTTTGTTCTCTTCTCAACTCTTTATCTGATTTTTCCATTCTGGGAAACTTTGTTACAATGGTGCTTAAGGTTTTCAAGCAGCTTGATTTACCTCTTGAACAAGCTTCTCTTTGTGATGAGAAAGGGGATATTGATAGGGCAAGAAGACCTTGGGAAATCATACCTTCTGGTCATAAAATTGGAAAACCAGAGCCATTATTCAAGGAACTGGTAATGTCCTTGGGCCATTTGTTTTACATTCCTCATCATTGTACGTGGTTTGCTTGTGCATGCTAGAGCCTTTGATATGTTGGAGGAGGAGATTACCCCACTCCTATTATGTCTCATTTGGTTTGTTGGTGGTTAATTGAAGAATATTTATTCATGTACAGAAAGATGAAGAAGTGGAATTCTTCAGGAACAAATTTGCTGGAAGTCAGGCTGATAGGAGAGAGAGGGCAGAAGCTGAAACAGCAAAGATTGCTGAGCAACTGAAGAATGCCAAAGTTTTAGGTTACAAGTCTTTTGACGTGGATTGAGCTTTAATAAAACTTTGCAATGTTGGTTATAAACATCCAGAAAAATGTTTAAGTAATGTTAATTTGCATAAATATCTGCTAGTTTTAATTCCATCCCTAATTGAAAATCAAAGGCTCTCTTGAAAATTCAATCTATTTCTTAATTACATCTATATGTGTGTAGACCTTTTATGTTGCTTATCTCTAAACAGCTTAACCTCTCTGTCATTCCAAATAACATCATTTGAGAGACCTTATTGTGGCTCGGGTGTTACAATAAATATGTTCACATGATCTTCACCATTCCTAGTTGTCCAAAATCGAGCTTTTAATGGTAGTCTTTTTTATCTTGAATGTTTTTAAAGAGGAACTCTTGATAACAATCCTCGGATTACAATTGGATTCATCATTAAATCTTCTTTTTGTGTCTATTTGGAGCTCACCTAATACCTGGAAGTTTGAAGCAGCTGATTGGGGGAAATTTCCAGTCTTTATTAATATTTCCACTTTCGAGCCGTGGTTGTTTTAAATTTTGTTTTAAATCGCAGCCTTCCCTGCCAATCTTGTTCTTCACAAAGAATTTTGCTACGTGGTGTGAAATTACATTCTCGATAGCTGGCTAAAAATGATGGCTCTTTTTCTACAGATGGTGCAGGGAAGAAGCAGCAGAGAAAAAAACCTGCTAATGAAGCCAACTCCAAAAAGGGGACAGTTGAAGAAGAAATTTCCATAACAAGACTTGATATTCGTGTTGGCTTAATAAAGAAAGCTCAAAAGCATCCTGATGCTGATTCACTATATGTGGAGGAAATTGATCTGGGTGAAGCACAGCCTAGAACGGTTGTTAGTGGACTTGTTAAGTATATACCTCTGGAGGAGATGCAGGTAATTATACGGAGCATAAATTATGTGCTTTTGGAAGAAACAAATGTCAAATTGCCATGACATTGATGATATGTTATTGCACAGAACCGTAAGGTCTGCGTTCTCTGCAACCTAAAGCCAGCAAACATGAGGGGCATTAAATCACAAGCCATGGTTCTTGCTGCCTCTAACAGTGACCATACCAAGGTAAGCACCATCCGACTACCAAATTTGATTTGTATCTTTTTATACATTTCCTGTGGCTTTGTTTTTAGATATGAAATCATTCTAAACCCCTTCACTGATTGATAAGGGTACACTTCTGAATTTTAACCATTGAACCCAGAACAATAAAGGAAACATATTACTTTCCAACTTAACTTACATAATACTTGGATACTTTGTTCTTTTAAGTCTCTTGGCAACTCTTGTTGCTACGATTATATTAAGCAACATTGAATATTGATATGTCATGTGTGGTTTGGACTCTTCAGTTTGACCAGTAAAACATATGTTGTGTGAACTTGTACTATGGGGATGACCTTTTTGTTGGAGTCATTGATACTGCGAAAGTATGGTTACTCTCTTCAATGCATTTATGGAACCGAGTTTTGTGATCATTCTTTTTTTGCCCTTATCATAGTTGATATATGCGGAAAGATGTACATTGATGAAATGAACCTTTGCTGATTTATTTCATCAATATTGACAAAATTTTCAGGTTGAATTGGTTGATCCACCCCATTCTGCTGCAGTTGGGGAGAGGATTACATTTCCGGGGTTTGAAGGCCAGGCAGACGATGTCTTAAACCCAAAGAAGAAGATTTGGGAGACACTGCAAGTGGATTTGCAGACTAACCAAGATCTAGTGGCTTGCTACAAAGATATTCCACTTACCACTTCTACTGGTGTATGCAAAGTGGCATCCATAGGTGGTGGCTCAATAAGGTAGAGAGATGGTTGCCTCTTGCTGGTGGAAGTTAGAAACTGAAAACAAAAAGGTTTTGAACTGTTTGTCTTCATTAATAACAATTATTGGGCGTAAAAGACCAGTACATTTTTGTACAAGTGGGAAGATGTGGATAATAAAGATCCGGTTTTAGCTTTGGAAGCCACGCCCATGTTTAGATGCAGGTTATACCAAAAGCAGAGGGCTACAACAGAAATAGACTGCGTTGAAGATCAAGAACAAGACTTTAAAATTCTTATTCTATTTATTCAACTACGTAAAACGAAAATAGCAAATCCTTTCCCTGTTTTATGCCACCAGAAAAAAGAGAATCCTATACGTAATCATCAAGCTAAACTCTTCTCCTGCTATTAACCATCTTTTGGAGACCAAATTACAAAAAGAAAAGGCTATCATTATAACCTTTTCTTTTTGAAAACTGAGGCAAAGTACATGCTGTTGAATTATATTATTTTCTTTTAGGCTAATTGAGTTCGTGTGTTCATACTGGAGTGCATTAAAATGATAACAACTTATTGTTTGAACAGGCTGACAATGAATAATCTGTCATTCAATTTCTTGTTTTATTATGCTGTGAAATGCCATTAAAAACGATTTTTTTTTCCACTACAGAGGACAAAACTCATTTAAATACATTGAAAGTATTGATCTAAATAAAATATATTGGTTTAGTGTTATGAGAACTGTTAAGCATAATCGGCATGATAAGTTAGGTAACTAGTACCATAGGCACCTAAATAAAACATGAAGAAGGTGAATTACTTGAGATAGTACTAAAAAAAAAAAGGCATCGAAAGCAAGTAACGTAGATAACAGTACTAACGGTAAATATGGTTTCAATAAATAGTTAAGAACAAGACAGTCTGGTGTGCCTACTAAATATGTAAGTTACTCTTATTGATGGTGCGCTTAACGAATTTGATCCTGTGCATACTAAAGTTGATTATGTGTCTATTATCACAGGTGTTTTGCCTACTAAAGTTTGATAATTTGTCTAAAGAATCTGTGCTTAAGGTCAGTGATAGTAACTTATTGGCTAATTTAATGTGAAATTGGAAAAACTAGCGGTAAACCCTAGGTTAGTAGATCAAAATACAAAATACAAAGAGAGCAAATGCAGCAAACGAATTAAAAATTAGAACCATGAAATAGAAAAAGGATACGAAGATGCACAAGAGGATTCCAATTTCGAAAAAGACAATGAGTATATTGAGAGTGATAACCTAAGTCAGGACTACACAAGTTCACATCAATATGTTGACAGTGTATCGAGAGGTAAATACAAAACCTTTATTATGATCCAACTTGTAACATTCTAGCTTAGGATGCATGATCAAAGTTTGAATATTTGAGAGAATTACGGAGGCAATTATTAAATACTCGATTGCGAAGAGCTTAGATTTGAAATATATAAAAAAAGAAAGAAATTTTGGATGAGAGTAAGATGTGAGCCATAGTGCCCTTAGTTACTTTTTGCAACTATGGAGAGAAATGACAACAATTTTGTTGTGAACAAGTTTGAAACTTCACGTACATCCACTAACATAAATAAGTTTATCACATTGAAATAGATTTTAAGCTATTATAAGACATGATTGAATCACAACCAAACATCAAGGCTGCTATTTTAAAGGCCTTACTAAGGAAAGGATTATGAGTAGATGCGAGTTCCAACTATTATAAAAGAGCAAATGTGGATTGTCTTCATGATGATGCATGAGTGTTGTATGGAATAATTTGCTAGACTGTTAGGATAAGGTGACAAGGTGAAGAACAAGTACTCAGGTACGACAAGAGTAATCAAAACAAGTATTAATGATAAAAGGGTGTTCGTAAGATGCTATAGTTGTTTCAATATTCTTAAAAGAGGTTAGATTGAAGCCTGTAGAACAACTAGCAGGTAGTTACTGCGCAAATGTGTAGTAAAAATTTAGAAACATATATTGCCCAGTTGTTTTTGGGAATTAAAAAGTATGTATATATAAGTTTTGTTATAAATGGTTAAGATGTGTAAGTGAATATTGTTAAAGTTAAAACTTAGAGGAAACATTGGTAATGTATTGTGCAAGACATAATATTGTAAGAGAAAAGAGGAACAGGTGAATATTTAAATTGGATTAATAAAAGTAGAAAGGAAAAACTAATAATCCAAACAAATGAAATAAAATTCGTCATAATATTTTAATAAAGAATATATCAATTGCAAAATTTGATATGAATTAAAGTAAATCGATAAAAATTTAAAAAGAAAATTTTGACCAAGTGGAAAACAACCAGTAGATATGTGAATTGAAAAGACATTATTGATTGAGCAAATAGAACGAAAATAAGAAATCAGCAATACAAGACATAATATAGGAGAAATACAGTTCAGCTCAATAAGTAGCAAAAAAGACAACAAAACAACAGCAAAAATAGTTTATATATGTGTTAGGATTACAGCCATCCAAGCAGGATCAATAAATAGAAAAAAAAAAGATAGAGAAACATTAACAAAAGGAGTTTGAAAGTGCAATAAGATTACAAGCATCTGAGATGTAATAAATTTTGGGGATTATATTATCAATCGATAATCCTCAAGGTTATGGAATAAAATATCATCAAATCAATGAAGTATTTAGTGATGATGGTGAAAGTAGCCGAAGTTTGACCAATGAAATATTGAATGAAGTTCCATTTGTTCTTGGTAATACATAGATCAACTATGGGCTGAAGAATATGCTTGAACCTGTTAAGACATACACATATAGTATTTAAATTATTTTGGACGCTAATTTGAACTAATACAAAAGCTGGATTGATTTACCTCGAGCTTACTTTCCGAGGTCGGTAAGGAGATGTAGCAGTGTCGAGTTTCATCATCTCAATTAGGGGATTAGGACCTCAAAACTACTTGAAATACCCAAAGATTTGTCTTTGAATCAGCAAGTATAAGAACATATGCCCAAAAGCTCTCACTAGGTGGGAAATATTGAAACTATTCTTTCCAGTAGTATCCCATCGTGTAGTTAGGTAGAGGCAATCCAATCTTTCCATACTAATGGGAATCTAGGGAGGCAAATTGTAAAATGTCAAATTCTAAAAATCACCACAAACCGGGAAGCCCTTTTTCCTATATGGACATAATTTGTCATTTTTTTCCTTTCATCTCTACCTAAAGATAGCAAAAACTAAGGTTGTTAAGTAATGATGTTAACTTCTATGCTGGAAAGCAACTCGGGTAACCGAAAATCATGTCTAGAAACGAACCAAGGAAAAATCATGTACTAAGTAAATATAAAAACTACCACCTTGAGTAGTAAAACAAAGTCGTTATGCCAGTCGGCAGGTCTTCGGCTCTTAGAAAGAAGCGAAAGAAAGTCGTATGTTTTGAAAGCATGAGTGTAATACCCCACTCCCGTAAGACCCGGACCTAACATCGATGGTGATATCCGAATCCATGCCCTGCGAGGATGGGATGCTACCTCTCTCAGTTAAAACACAATACCAAAATTCTGTTTTGAAACAATCATACACTTACATATATGTATGTTGCGGAAAACAGTTTACATAACCAACCTGGTAGATACAATGACCACGAGGGTTCTCATATAAAATACACAATAACGTATAAGCAAAGTTTTCACTCAAATGCACACGCAACTGATCCCGTCCTCATCTGGCACTCCACGATCACTATACACCCGTTACCTAACGGAGTATTCTTCTGAGTCCTGAAAAACAATTGCAAATTTTGGATGAGTTTTTGCAAA
>JAOTIZ010000005.1:10092775-10105680 GCA_027123425.1 Erythroxylum panamense
TATAATATTCATATTCATATATTTTTTTAAAGTCATATCCTCATAAGTCATTTTATATATAAATAGTTAATATTAAATATCTAATTTTACCAAATATTTTTAATAAACAGCTAATACAATGCACTGATCAAATCAGCTGATATAATCAGCTATTAGTTAAATGTAATCAGCTGATTGCCAAACAAGACCATTATATTTAGTTGATTCACTAATAATTGAATCTAAAAACAAGTACATACAGCACCATAAAAGCTAACAATGTTGTCATCTACTCAACTTATATGTAATTTTAAATCTAACAAAACATTCCTAACAAATTACTATTGTGGAACACCTAAGTTGATAAAAAGTCTATATTCTTCAATTTAGAGTTACAAATATTAAATCACATATTATGTAATTAAATACCACTATTTGCAATCTTCTTGTATATTTTAGCATCACTTTTGCTTTTGCCAATTCACCGTGTGGCTCGTGCATGTTATTACACCACTTACCACTTCTTGTTCTCAAACTTGAACCTTTTATTGCTTTTAACTATAATTTTTTTCCCAGTTGATTTGATATATTCACTATCTGTTATGATCGATAGAAACTTATACCAATCATATTAGGAAAAACTTTATTATTTCTTTTTACAGCCCTAAAAATATAAACAAAACTGGAAAAGTAAAACAAACTTGAGGCGAGGACCCTCCCGACAACGCAGTTGACACAGATTCGATTCCGCGTAAGTTGCCCTCTTTTTCTTTCTTTCTTTCTTTCTCTTATTTCTTTTCCAAGGCTGACAGCGACCAACGAAGACGAAGAATTCTACAGAAGCTTCCATTCATATAAACGCGCTTAGCACTCGCATTTATTTATATATATATATATATAGAGAGAGAGAGAAAGAGAGAGAGGGAAAAGTCGAATGTGTCAGAATTCGACCGTATAGATCTGGTTGTTTAAAGTAAGTGGCCATTTATCGTTTCGATCTTTTTTGGATTTTCTTGAATTTTTTGTGTTTCGATGAAGTTGAAGTAGCTATAATTGGTGCACGACAATGCTTGGGTTTCTTTGACTGATAATTTTAGGAATTCATAAAGGATGATGTTGGTTAGGGCTCTTCTGTTTCGCGCTGTTCTTCACTTAACATTTCTGCCATTATAACGTTCGAGATAATACAGGCATGCAATCTTAACTTGTGAGCATGATTATTTATCATTTGCTTTGAATGGTGAGAACTGGAGATGGCAAATCTGATTTACTGGTACATCTCACAAGTTGAGCTACCAGATTGAATCGTAAACAGGCAGGTTCAGTTACCTTCAGTCTCTCTCTCGCTCTGTCTTTGGAAACCGGATAATAAACTGCGACTTTATACTTTATTGGACAGAGCACATATATTGATGATCAATAGAACTAAGCAAGTGCCCAATTGACTGAACCTGCATACTCAATGGAATTTCCATCAACCCTTATCCAGTTGCTGATTAGTTGCTGAATGCTATTTAATTTGTTTCCTTTAACCAGTTTTTGTATTTTGAATTATGTTAAAAGTGTCAAAACTAATGATTCACACCCTTATTTTCATTTCTTATATTGCAGATAACTTATCTATTATAACTATTCTGTTTCATAGTCTGATTTTGAAACAGAAAAAGGAAATTGACTCTCCTCTCGAATCTTACTTTTCTTCTCCTTTCTTTGGGAAAAGAAGTTAGTTGATGCAAACTGTCATAACTATTTTCCTTGCTTGCAATCTTTATCATAAATATACCAGCTGTAATTGCATTTTCCTAGCTGTTTTCCTTGTTTCTTACTGAAAATATACAAAGGCATATTCCTATTAAAGAAGTAGTATTTACTGGATGGGAATATATTCTAGAGACGATAGTTGAAAAGGGAAACTTTTACATGTTTTGTTGTCCAATTTGAGTGTAACTTCTTCTTAGAGATGCTTAATAGAATAACTGAGGTATTTGTCATGGTATGCATTTGTTTAGGCAGTCGATAGAATGGAGAGTTTTGGAGAACAATTCATCTTGGACATTGCTTTGTTCGGACTGAGAATTAACGATTAATGTCTTTCCTCAGATACAAGTCACAGGTCTTTTTCTATTACCATGTATTCTGTATAATGACAAAAAAAAAAAACTGGAATACTAAAATTGACCAAATTGTTCCCTTTGATTTGCCACGAACAACAATTTACTTCAGTAAATTCTTAGCTAAACAGTTACAATTTTGTAGGAGGTAAGAGGTAGTTTAAAGCCCCAGGCACATTCTTTTCATTCGAGAATCACATTTATACTTTCTGATTCATTTTTATCATGTTTTTATTTTTCTGATGAGTGGTTAACCAAATTTTAAGCTTTTAATCTTGGAAATTATTGAACACATTACCAAAGGCTTTTGGTAGAGTTAACAGTACTAAAATCGTGAATTTGTTATGCACACTATTTAGTTACATGTGACAGACACTATTTGAGAATTTTTGTCAGTTTTCCAATCGTTCTTGTTTATGATGAGACGAGGACCTGCTCAGTGATAGACTGTAGAATTAGATCTATATCTTCACTTTGATATGGATTCTCTTATAGCCTGTCTCTTATTGATTGCTTAAGATGCCTAATCTATCATGGTTGTCATACGACAAGTTCTTCATTCCTCAGTCTATTGCTGTTTTAGAAGATGTTCGCTTGCTTGTTGCTCGTACTTAAAACTCAAAAGTGCATGAGACTGCTAATTTTATTTTGTTATTTTAGGAATCAAAGTGAGTATTGAGGGAAGGTATAATAGTTTACTTCGTAATAAGAGTTTTTGGAGTTGTCTTTGCTCTTTGTTAGATTGTTTCTTGATATATTTACTGTAATAAAAAAATTCTTGCAGTATGTTTTGTGGTGTTAACAAATCATTGAATGGACAAAACAATTCAACTAATTCAGTTTCTTAGATTTCAATGTCTTGCAGGTTATGGCTTCTACGGCATCTAAGCAGAAGCAGCAGTAATTAGATTATCATACACTTTTGGCATACACTGGAAAACATGACTGGAGAGATTTCAAGTTTTTGGGGTCCCGTGACAGCTACTGACTGGTGTGAGAAAAATTATGCTTATTCTTCACATGTTGCAGAATTCTTCAATACCATATCAAACATCCCAACCATTGTTTTGGCACTTATTGGGCTTGTAAATGCTTTGAGACAACGCTTTGAGAAGAGGTTTACAGTACTTCACATATCCAACATCATACTCGCTGTTGGAAGTATGCTATACCATGCCTCATTGCAGCACGCGTAAGTGATCTTCTGTTTTCTTTATGTTGATTCACATTCATGACCTCGGCTTGTTACTAATTGTAATTTGTATATTTTAAAATGCACTATAGTGAAGCTGTGCTAAAAATGTGGCTCATGATTATTTTTTCCTGTATGCTTGTAATGCTTACATAAATGTCTTGTCAGTCCTGATACATTTAAATCTGCTTTACAGGCAACAGCAAGCAGATGAAACACCAATGGTGTGGGAAATGCTTTTATATTTCTACATTCTCTATTCACCAGATTGGCATTATCGAAGTACAATGCCAACCTTCTTGTTTCTGTATGGAGTTGCTTTTGCAGTCATGCATGCATTAGTTCGATTTGGGATTGGTTTCAAGGTACATTATTTGATACTCTGTCTTCTCGGCATTCCCCGGGCGTACAAATATTACATTCACACAAAGGATAAGTGTGCTAAGTGGATGGCAAGACTGTATTTGGTTTCCATATTCATGGCAAGTCTCTGTTGGCTTTGGGATCGAGTGTACTGTGATACCATTTCTGAGTGGACTTTTAATCCCGAGGGACATGCTTTATGGCATATTTTGATGGGGCTCAGTTCATACTTCGCAAACATATTCCTGATGTTTTGCCGTGCCCAACAGTTGGGATGGAATCCGAAAGTTAACAATTTCTGGGGTGTTTTCCCATATGTGAAGATTGACAAGCCGAAGTCCCAGTGAGAATTGCTCCATGTAAAAGATTTGTCATCATTTTTTGTTTTAGATAGATTTGTTTTGATATGGATACATGGTTTTGGCAGAATGACAAACAATAGTAGTAATCACAATTCTTTCCTTCCCCCTCTGAAGAGCTGAATGTTGAGATATTCAGTTGGATTTTGGTTAAATTAATTTGTATAATCCATAGTTTTGCTCCCACATATAATTTATAGTTAATGCTCAGAGTCGGAGTCGGATATATTCCAGATAACTTGACAAGTTAGTTGCTTTACTCCGTTGGCTTATGATTGACATTTTCAGTTTTTCCTGTATAAATGTTATGAGAACGTAAAACTCTACAAGAATTGCTTGTTCATCGTAAATATGTTAATACATAACCGTCTTAATTTGTACGACATAAGACTCAACCTACATTATAATTGATTTCACAGCAAAGTTAATAAAAGCACATGAGCTCTTGTATATAACTATGAATATCACACCAACATAGCATGACGGTTTTTACATCATCAGTAGTAGTGTATAAAACATAACATTTCTAACAAAAATAGCTTCAAGTAGCGTATTTGCTCCTTAAAGAAAGCATTGACATTGAGTTGTAATCATAACCGTAAAAACTGAAGATCGTCAATTCACTGCACCTGAGTAATGTTCTCAAGATGTTTTTTTGTGGTTAGATCACACTGTTATCAAAACCATAATTCAACAATGACAACTCTCACATAAATTTGGCAACAAGCACTTAAAACTTGTATGGAAACTGTAAATTTATCTGTCAAGCAGAATTGAACTACGATTGTAAGACAAACTGTAGAGCCATGACCAATTATAGAACCATTGACATGGAACACCTATGAGAGAATTGGTAGTGTTTAACATGGAATTCAATAAGATAAGATGAGTTATTTTAACTGTGAACCGAAGAGGCCTTATAGCGGAGAAGATTCAACTATTCTCTCCACTACCGTTTTCTCCCATTCACTTTCATTAATCCACACGGAACTTTGTCGGCGCAAGAGTTCTTTCTTCTCTCTCTTCTTTTCTTCCCTCTTTCTTTCTCCCATTCTCCAATGTTCAAGTTTCTCAGCTCTCTCTTTCACCTGCATTTGCAAGGTTGAAGAATTGATCAGAAAGATGACTAAAGACAGCTTTGTCAATGGGAATAGATCAAGAAATACAAATATAAACCAAGTGACCTGAAAAATAAATTAATCCAAAATATGATAGCATACATGTCTTAACTCCACATAAGCACAAAGGGGAGTGAGAGACACATGTAATCCATACCATGCAGCAACTATGATGAATAGAACAACAATTCACAGCAAAACAAAGCAGCACTTTATTCACTTTCCTAAAATTCCTCATGCCATCATAATCAGATCAAGTTCAGCTTCATTACCATACGACTTTGAGAATTTCCAATAAAAATTCACACTGATTGAGCTTCATCAGAAAATGAAAATTTAACTTCTATAGCAGCATGGCAACAGCAGTCCCTAATGATACCACTGCACAAATTCATCCCATCCTACTCTTGTAGAATCTGAGATTAACTTATCAATAAAAAAATATGCATGTGAATGACAAAATTACAAAAACATCTCAGCCTCTTGTCCTGAAGTAGAACAAGTAACAAAAGTCAGTTATAGACTAATTTACTAACTTTTTTTTCATCTATTATTTTGATTAAAAACTCATTATCCAATTTTATTACTATTTCCCAATAGTGTGCACCCTTTTTCGCCACCCGAATTATCATTCACATTTTCCTCCTCAGCCAAAATGCATATGGAGCTTAAGACTTGATTAATTTATTTGATTCGGGTCAACAGAGATTCGCGAGCAATGCTGCCTAGTTTACAACCATCAGATCAATTTCCAGTAGTTAATCGCTAGCATCTTTGTACATAATAGTTGTTTACAGTCCTATTGCTCAGTGGATTAGGAAACCAAATGAACTTCACAATCTATAGTTTCGTAGAGATAATCACTCTTGTTGTGCTATGTTTCAATGTACCAAAATAAACCAATTATAATGAAACTCACACCTTAATAGGTATAAACAACTAAGGTTTTCGGTATCAGAAAATAGATCAGTAAGCAGAAGCAGTATGCCTACCTAAAGTTAGGGTGGTAGAATCAAGATTCAAGAGTCATTTCTACTTCACGACATATCACAAAAGAGAATTCTGAGAACTTGAAAAGGGCGAAACATAGGGAGCTGACAGAGGACGTAATTGTTTCCTTAGGTTAAAATCAATAAGGTGCGAACTCAATTAACGTGCTGCAGTTACCATAGTCCAACAAGCAAAAAGGTATCTTATTCTCTCAAGCTGAAACAATTCCTTAAGATTTCAATCATTGAATAAACATAGAATTACGATATAACATCCCTTTAGATCATCATTACACCCCATTAAGTCTCATAGCATGTATTCCTAGAGGCTTAACCGCAATTAAATAAGAGATAAAGGTATCTCCTTTTTGCAACAAAATACACGAAGCCTGACACCCCACACCAAAAATTTCTCTCATGTAGCAGAATGCTTCAGACAAAAAAAGGAAACCAATTTAATCAGTTCTTCTGACACCCCAAAAACTAAAACTTCAAACTTTCATAAGATGCCACATGATCTCTTCCGCAATACTAAAACACACTTGTATAAACACATAGAAAGAGGTATACAAACCAGGGTTTGTTGAAACTCCTCACGAGCAATCTTGCGCTCCTCAGCTTTAACTTTGGCAGCCTCAGCCTTGAGTTTCTTACGTTCCTCATTCGCAATCCTCGTAGCTTCAAGTCTAGCCTCCTCCTTTCTCTGCTTTTCAAGGCGGATCAACTCAGTATCCTTCATATACTCCCTCCTCAAATCCTTGATCTGCTTGGCGTAATCTCTTCTAAGTCCGGCGAGCTTTGCTTCGGCCTCCTTGGGGGTTCTGGGTCTATCCCAGCACCCGATGAATGAGTTTGGTTCCAAGAATTGGTGGGTCTTTTGATGGTTGTTTTTAGGGATGTTAGTGGTTGAAGAGAAAGAGCGCACGGCTGAGCGCACGACAAAACGAGTGGCGGTGGGCATTTTTACGTGGTGGTTGTAGATGGTCGAGACGAGAGAGGGTTTGGGTTTAAAGCTTCTAAACTGTGGGTTTAAACTTTAAAGACAGTGAGTCTTTAAAATTATATATTTACTTAAATCTGCTTTTAATAAGAATTGGTAAGAAAAAAATGATGGGTTGCACGTGGCAGACCCTCGCCCCTCCCTCACTTCACATTATACAATCATTCCTCTCTCTATCTAGCGAGAAGCAGAAGAGGAAAACAATATTCACCGCCATCTCTTGTATAAGTAACCACAGCCACTGGCTTCTCACCACCACCACCATAGCTCGCTTTTTTCTTGTTCTCTCTCTGTATATCGCTTGGATTCTTTTCTATCGCTTAGTATACGTAGTCTTATACGTATACGAGGACAATTTGGCGATGGTCAAGAAGAAAGTACCTGATTGGCTTAACAGCTCACTCTGGTCCACCACCGCCCCATCCGCTAACGATCTCCCTCTCTCCCGATCCTCTGAAGACCTCTCAACTCCCACCGCTGCACCTGTTCCCGTCACGCCTCCCAAACCCCAAGTCAAAGATCATAAAGAATCACGCACAAGCGGTATTAGCAATACCGGCAATAGAAGCAACAACAACAATAATGGAAACAATTGCAACAGTAACGTCGCACCAACTGACGATAATGTTGGCTCCTCCGCCGGACCTTCACCGGAGGATATTTCGAGACAGGCTCAGCTGTTGACTGAGGTTTGAAGAAATTGCGTTGGTTTTGGTTTTTATGTTTAATTGTTTTAAAGTTTTTAGGGAGATATTTGATAGCGGAAATTGGAAATGTGAAATTTTGCAGTTGTCGAGGAAAGTGATAAACATGAGGGAATTGAGGAGGATTGCCTCGCAGGGGATTCCTGATGGTGCTGGCATTCGTTCCACGGTCTGGAAGGTACTATTTTTTCTTTGGAACTTCAGTTTCTTTTAATATTTTCGAGTGATGAAGGTTTCAAGTCTCATTTGCTTTGTTAATTTTTAAGGTTTCCAAGACAACGGCATATTAAATGTAGTTGTGTATGTGTTCCGATTTGATCATTTTGGTAAATAGTAGAGTAAATATGTTTATTCTGCAATCAGACTGTCTTGTCTTGTGCCTATCTGAAACTTAGTTTACTGGATTGGCAGCTCTTGCTTGGATATTTACCACCAGATCGTTCAATTTGGTCAACTGAATTGGCTAAGAAGAGATCTCAGTACAAGAATTTCAAGGATGAGCTTTTGATGAATCCTGTATGTACTTTTGGTACTTTGAGGCCTATTATGATTCTAAGAATTGAGTATTTTGACATAAGCAACTCAGGTGATTTTGAAGGACTAGATCTTTAGCTTGTTATGCAATTTGTTGACATTGGCTTAGTACTTAAATGTGACATATATATTATGTTGCACTGCTATCTATAGCTTTCCTAACTATCTGTGATTGTTCAATTGCATACAGATATCAATGTATATTTTGGATCCTCCTTCCATGAACATATATGCTTTGAGTTTATTCTAAAAGCTAAATTCCCTGTGACATTTGAAGTTCTAATTGTTTTTGTGGCTGGTTAGTCAGAAATCACGAGGAGGTTGGAGAAATCGACAGGTTGTGACAATGATGAGCCAAAATCTGAAAGTGTTGGTATGCTCTCAAGATCGGAGATAACTCATGGAGAGCATCCATTGAGCCTTGGGAAGACCAGCATCTGGAATCAGTTTTTCCAGGTATTTAATCAAGTGTTCTACAGATGCAGAATTCTAAACCCAGGCAGATTCTCTCAAAATACTGATTATCATATCTATTGGGCTTAAAACACACCATGATTTCTTGTTTGCTACTGATCCTTTTATTCTCTTGAGAGGAAGCATTTGCATTCATTTGATATGTTACGATATCAAAATCATAACTTTGTCTACTTAATTATTCGTTCTTGTAAGCAACGTAATTGTGAAGCATAATCCCCTGGACTTCTAAAAAAGAACTAGTTCTGACCGCACAGCTATGAATTTTTTATAAGTGCTACTGTTGGTTTAGATTGGTATAGGTGATACCGGTGCCCCAAACTTTATTTCCCCTTCCTGGCATGCCAGCAGGATAGTACCATAGTAAATGTTAGCATAGTGCCTCTGTTGTTAAAGTTGATATTTGCAACATTATCCTAATGGTTTGGACTCACATTTACATATGTGTATCATGCTTCAATAGCTTTTGAACAAATATATGCCATGTCTATAATATTACTTTTCACCTTCAAAACTTCAGTTCCTATGCTGTATGATGATTACCGTTAACCAAACTTTTTTCATGTGCATAATTTATGCTACTTAAACTTTGGAATTTGGTAGGACTCAGAAATCATAGAACAGATTGATCGAGATGTAAAGCGCACTCATCCAGACATGCACTTCTTCTCTGGGGATTCACCTTTGGCAAAATCTAATCAGGTGTGCTGTTGTACATTCTGTTTGATATTTGGTTTAAGATAACTCGTGGCTTACTTAATTTTTTTCCCTATTAATTTTTTTCCCCTAACATTTTCAGGATGCTTTGAGAAACATATTAATTGTATTTGCCAAGTTAAACCAGGGTATAAGATATGTTCAAGGGATGAATGAAATTTTAGCACCACTATTCTATGTGTTCAAAAATGATCCAGATGAGGAAATGACGGTGAGTGTCTATGCTTTTTTCTCCTTTAAATTGTGTTGTAATCAGTTTCATCACAACGTTATTGTATCATGAATTCTCTTCCTTGACAGTTTAAGTTTTGAAATTTATGTTATTATGCTTATAGAATCATTCCTAGAAGTTGCATTAGCATCCAAGGAATATGATAAAATGTTTGGATAATTTCTGGATGCAAAAATGAATGGTCGCCAAATTCACTAATCACTAATCAGTAATGTTGACAAGAATATTTCATAATATTGTTAGAAATGGTTTATGGCCAATTGTGATATGACTGTCAATTGTTTCATAATTATTTGGTTTCATTTTCTTTATCATTTTCTGTATTTAAGTTATGCAGGCCGGTGCTGAAGCAGATACATTCTTTTGTTTTGTTGAGTTATTGAGTGGATTTCGGGATCACTTCTGTCAACAACTTGACAACAGTGTTGTGGGAATTCGTTCAACAATCACAAAGTTGTCACTGCTTCTGAAGGAGAATGATGAAGAACTCTGGCGCCATCTTGAGATCACAACTAAAGTAAGATATGCTTCTATTTTCCCTCATTGAGAAAAGTGGTTAGTTTTCATGTGTTAAGAGAATTTTCCTCTGAACTTTGACATTAGGTTATTGTCCTTCAGATTTTACATTCGGCTTCGGCTCCATACCTGTACATAGATTCATGATTATGTGACAGGCTTATACTTTTGATACCTCTCAAGTCGGACTAGGTTGTCTAGAGGACTTGACTAGCTTTGACTTTACTCCTTAATCTGGCATATATGCTCTCATAATAGCCATCAACTTGATGCAGTATGGCGTCTCTAGGTTTTCGTGGTTCATCAATGCACTTAAGAGTGCATTTTGACTTTAATTTTTCTGGCTACTAACCTTAAACATCTCTCTTATTGGTAATAGTTTCTTCACTGTTTCTGTTTATGAGATATATGTATTTTTCTAGTTCTGGCATAAGATGGGAATTACATTGAACGAATGTTAATATCTTTCATCATCTTACTTGAAAAATTCATTAAAAAGTCATTAGGCTGTGCATGGTTGCAAGAATCATGAAAATGGCTAGTCCAATTCATAAATTAGGTTCAGTAATTCTGTTATTTGTGATTGCAGTACCTGTTAATTGATTGTCAAATATTACTCGGGGTATACTTTTTCAAGTCTTTTCATCTGACAGATTTAATGTTAAGTAACTTTTATGTTCAGTAAGGATCCATTGTCAAAATCTTTAACAGATGTATTATTTTGGCTAAATCATCAAACTCAAAAGGACTTTCTGCTTTGTGTTTGAAAATAACAGGTCAACCCCCAATTTTATGCCTTTAGATGGATTACCCTCCTCCTGACACAGGAATTCAATTTCGCTGATAGTCTGCATATCTGGGACACTCTTCTAAGTGATCCTGAAGGTCCTCAGGTGAGTTTCAAAATTTTAGTAGTCTGTTACTGAATCCGGAAGATGCTTTATGGTTTTTACATGCTTTCCAATATAGAATAAGAGAACTTTTGGATCAAGAAAAAAGATAAAAGCAAACTTCCCTTAACAAGTCTTGAACCTTTATATGTTCTTACACTGTAAGCCTTGAACGGGTCATTGTAAGAGTCCTACTGCATTAGGACTGGTGATCTATAGTAGGCCTTTTGCAACACCGTTTGTCTCTCTCTCTCTACCTATATGTATACACTAATTATATACATAATTGATGTTTGGCATTGCTGAAGAGAAGAAGTTCATTTCCTTTCTGGGTTTCACATTTTTTTATTGATTTCTACTCACAATTAGATGGTGGAGTACTTTTACATCACAGTGTTGATGTTAAGAATGATGGAAATTAGAGTTTGGAAAACTAATAACGACTTACATTTGTAGGAGACTTTACTTCGGATATGCTGTGCAATGCTTATTCTCATACGGAGGCGCATATTAGCTGGGGATTTTACTTCAATTCTCAAACTACTGCAGAACTACCCCCCGACAAATATCAGCCATTTGCTTTATGTTGCAAACAAATTGCGATCTCAACCATCAGACTGATTTCTTGTGCCCTAATTGTACGTTTTAACACTTTTTCTTTTCTGCTTTATTTTTGTACTGGGTAGCTCATATTTGTACATTGCTGGATGTAGAGGTTGGGTAAATGTCGTGTGTCTATTTCTTCTCTTATTTTTGGTTACTGTCATCTTGGTAGAGTAAAACTTTCACTGCTTCCCTCTTCTCTCTTCCTAAATTCAGAAGTTAGTTACCTAACATACATAGTTCTGTATTTGGATATCTGCTTGTTATAGTTGTTTTTTCTTCCCCCTTCCTTCTTTGGCACAAACAAATTTACATATGTTAAATGTCAATTCCTGTTGGGCTATCTTAGTGTGAGCTTGCTATCTACAACTCACATTGTTCCAACGGACACTTCTGTTCAAGGCCAATTGAAGATTTCTTATATCTTGCAACAAGTATGGGATAGGGTCTGCCTCTACTTGAAAGTTTTTGAACTGATTCAGATATTAGCCCTGGTTCGAATCAGTTTAAGTTGTTAGTTGAAATTGTTTCTTCCAAATTGACTGGAAGGTTAGAAGAAATAAAGAACCTTTAGTCAAATCACACAAATGAAACTGATTTATATTCCTTCCAAGCCTATGTGTTTGTTGTCGTTGATAATATAGTTCTCCTATTGTTCCTTCACTGTCCCGAAATTGAAATCAATGGTCAGGTTTGAGCTGATCATTGCGAAATTGTCCTTGTATACGTATATTAAGCGATAGAAAAGAATCCAAGCGACATATAGAGAGAGAACAGGAGATAAGCGAGCTATGGTGGTGAGCTGGTGGTGGGTACTTAAAAGAGAAGCCGATGCCTGTGGTTACTCAGAAGAGATGGCGGTGAGCATTGTTTTACTTAGATAGAGAGAGCAATGATTGTACATTGTGGACTGCGAGGGTATGCCACGTGCAATCCATCATGTTTTTTTCCTTTATGAATTATAGGTTAATTCTGCAAACTTTAAAAAAAAATTAAATGATCTAATTTTTAATTTTTTCAATTCTTGCTCTCAAGTCAGATATCTCACATTTAATTAAACTAATTAATTAATTTTTATTAAATTGTTTAATTAAATTATATTATTTTAGAATTGAAAAATTTTA